>QBDW01001196.1:0-33504 GCA_003261595.1 Maconellicoccus hirsutus
CAATTTATTTTCAAAATTATTTTTTTTCCAATTTTTCAAATTAATTTTTCGTTTTCATTTTTTCGAATAATTTTTAAAATTAATTTCCTTTCAATTAAAATTAAATTCTTATTTTTTTAAAGTAATTTTTTGAATCAATTTTTTGAATCAATTTTTTCTTTTTATTTTTTAAATTTATTTTCAAAATTATTTTTTGCTTTCCAATTTTTCAAATCAACTTTTCGCCTTCATTTTTTCGAATAATTTTTAAAATTAATTTCCTTTCAATTAAAATTAAATTCTTATTTATTTAAAGTAATTTTTTGAATCAATTTTTTCTTTTTATTTTTTTAATTTATTTTCAAAATTATTTTTTTCTTTCCAATTTTTCAAATCAACTTTTCACCTTCATTTTTTCAAATAATTTTTAAAATTAATTTTTTCTTTCATTTTTTAAGTCAAGTTTTTGAATCAATTTTTTTTCATTTTTTCAATTAATTTTCAAAATTAATTTTTCTTTTCTAATTTTTGATATTAATTTTTTCTATTGTCTTCATCAAAAGAAAATTTTAATCTCTCCTCCCCCTCTCAACACACAATCCAGGTCCCGGCTTTGGCAAAAATCCATGAAAATTTTGTGCCATTTTCGAGAAAATTTTTCTACTATATTTTTAACACAAAATCAAAAAAAAAATAAATTTTACGTCTGAAAATGCTTTGGGGGCATAGATTTCGATTTTTTGATTTATAAGGCCCCTCTTTACCCCTCTTCCGTACAGAAAAAACAACAATTTATGGTGAACTGATTAAAATGGTTAGACGAGATTTTCCAGAAAATAGATTACAAGTCGTGTCATAGTTCTGTGACCTCCCTCCAAACCTCTCTCCCCATATAAAATCTACTAACTTTCTGATCAGAAATGCTCATACGGTGCATTTTCCTCCACCCTAACGATTTCCAGCCAAAGAGGGCAAATTACGTCTTCAAGATGTTTTCGCAGCTTGCATCGTCCAGCGATTATCTCATGGAGAGATTTAGGGGTTTTCGCATTTAAACCCTATTTTGCTGAAATTCCCTTTCAATTGGTCTTATCTCTTTTCATGGGTTTTCAACGCGATACTTAGTTCTATCCCGAGACCAGATTGCATTTTTGTTTAGAAAAAAAGTAAAGATTTCCGGAAATGAATATTCGACTACGTCAATGCAACCATTTAACGAGATAATTTTACGATAGGTTTAAAAGCATCTTGTATTTGAGCCGAAATTACGGCGTTAAATGAAAATACCCGCAAGACGGTGGCGGATTTAATTCTGGCATGTAAGGCATATCGTTGTTCGCGTTGTAAATAAGCCATAATATGTAAAAAGCTATGAATAAAATTACACCGAAAGACGTGAAAATATGACATTTGAACAATAACATAGAAACGAGGGAATGTTTATGCATTAACAAGTTAATCGTATTTTATGTGACAAACAAGATTGATCATATCGGATACGCTACTTTTCATTTAGCTTTTATAAATAAAAATTTCCAAACGTAAACCAGAAGGTGGTTTTATCGTAAATATCTTCGACTTTTTAATGCGTTCGTTCGATAACACCTTTTTATGTTCTATAGCATTTTACATCTACTTCGAGTTAATTTTTTCACAGAACGTGATGCAACAAAAAAAACAGCTCATCATGAAGCCTTCGTCGTAGAAGCACGGTAAAATGCCTTGTTTGATTTTTCACGCTAGTTTTACGACGGTTCATAATTTCCCAAACATGAGGGCGCCCAATTCGCAAGTACAAAAAAATTGTTTACCGATTCGTTATTCGGTTAAAAGAAGATTGCACCCTATCAAATCCCTCGTTTACGCGGTGATTTTCCTACGGGCATATCTTGGCACGCATAACCCCTGTCTTCTGAATTGGCAAAATGGCCGCAATAATGAGGGCTTACAGGAGGCTTAATGCTTACAAATTCGTTGTGCGAATAATTATAAAAGCGTTGACGATTAATCGTATCGAGATGAAATTACGCGTTTAATAATACGTAGGTGTAAAAGAGATTATCATGGGGTATTTCTTTTCACCCATTCACCCCTTTGCAATCTCCCATCGTTAAAACGTAATCGTTATTCTAAAAAGTTATTTTTTTACAAGCTTATAATTTTTATATCCGTCTAAAATCACCAGACTATCGAAACGGACCATTTACAAGTTGAAAATTTATAGCTTTCGTCCTTCTCCCTTCTGTGACTTTTCATCGTACATCTTGCGAATTCTTCGAAGAAGAAAAAATGAAAAAAATTGCCAAACTTTTCCTATATTGACAACTTCTCGCAATTTTTCTCAGCGACAAAACGCCCGTTACAAATGAATAACTATTTTTTGTACGACTATTATAATACAAGTGTTTGTAAAAGTTTCGTATAATATGAGATGAAAATAAAACGAGCCCATTTTACAAGCGTTTTTACAGTTTCGATGTAGTAATAAATTACGAGTCGGGGATTTCTTCCTTTTTGTGTATTTTGAGTACCCCTGCGCACGTGATGAAGTTCACTCCTACGGTTCTTCGGGCCGCGAATAAAATTTAAATTTTTGTCGAAAAATTTACAAGATTTTTTTTCCAGAGATGTATAGTTTCTCGAGCTTGTGTCTTTTGGTGAATATTTTAAATTCGTTTTCCGCCAAGATACAATAATTCGAGTGAATTTTCCGCTGTAATGGTTTGTTTACGTAAACATCGAGTGGTATTTTTCGCGAAAATTTTCTCAAGTTTGGGAGTATAATGTTGGAACGGGAAAATATAGGAAAACCATTAAGTACAGGGTGTTTGAAAATTTTTTGAAAACATATTTATTTATATATTTGAATTTCCTTATTTTGTTATATTTTTTGCATATTTTTTTGAATATTTTTTTATAGTATATTTGTATTTCTTCTGTCATTCTTGAGTGACTAAAGGCACAGGAAGCCGGGCGTCGAAAAATAAAAATTTTTTGTTGTTGAGAAGAAACTAAGCGGTTTAAACAACGTAATTACCTACAGATTTCAAATTCAAAGAAAAGGAAATGATCCAGTATTACGGGCATATGTGAGGGCGCATACGAAAACGGACCACTTGGCCAAAATCAAAATTTTACAGGAGAGGGGTTTAAAGTTTAAAACATCGAAATTTCATCGAAATATTGAGAATTGAGATCGGTAGTCGGTTTCACGATTTCATTCGATTCTTAAAGGTTTTTTACATAAACTTCATTAAAAAAAAAATTTGAGCAATTTTTGAAGAAAAATATTCACAAGCTCAACTTAGAACGTCGAAATTTCCTCGAAATATTGAAAATTGAGACCAGTGGTCAGTTCCATTCGATTCTTGAAGGTTTTTTACGTAAATTTCATCAAGAAAAATAAATCGAAATTTTGGCCAAGTGGTCCCTTTTTGTATTGCGCCTTCACATGTGGTCTGCGTTGAATTGCCTCGATAAATCGGCAGGCACATTTCTAGGAAAATTTTCAAGTACATCACGCCATCTATGAAACTTTCCCTGAAATTTACATCGCAAAACTCCGATCGAAAACGCGTAGACAGCGTTGATATTTCTACAACTTCTTCATCATTGAGTACCTTCGACTAGTGATAGCGCCACTGTCTAGAAATATCAAGTATTTAATCCGAATGACTTTTTTAAAGAAAAAAGACGAATAAAAAGAGTATCACCAGTTTAGAAACAATTCTGATCTCTGAAATCAATCCTTGAAGGTCCTTTTAAGGCTATTCTTTACCATTTCGCCATGTGGGAGCGAAATGCTATGTCCCGAGCAGCTCCCTATGACCGCCTGTGACTTGGTTCATTTTGATTTTTGAATCATCACGATATTGATATGATTGATGATAATTGAAAGAACGAATTTGTACATAACTGAATAATGCGCACTCTATAAATTTTATTGTAGTACCAAAACTGTCCAGCGACCATCTTGAAATATACCCCCGCGAACTCCGTTTCTCTAAACTTAGTTACCACTTTTTTCCACGGGTAATGAAAATTTTTCAATTTTCTTTTCGTGAACCTTTTTCTTACAACTATTTTAACACCACTACGGGCCAGATTTTCAATTTCCGTCTTAGGAGCTGAGATATCAACACTTAAATTTTTCTCACTAAATTGCGTTTTTTTCGTTTTGTAATCAATTAATCAAAAAGCTCTCCGTACAGTTCCTCCCGAGTGGATTTCCTTTAAATTAAATCAAACCGCAGTCAAATCCGTTCAGTAGTTTTCGAAAAAAGTGGTAACTAAGTGACCCCCTTTTTTCAGAAAAATCTTACTGATAAGAATGGTAAAGAATAGCCTTAATTAGAAATACACAAGTCAGATTTTCAATGCATTCAAAATCCTGACATTTGTCCAGGACTGATCGTAAAAATTTTTTGCAGCTGTGAAATTCTTTATTCCCCCTCCCCCTCCTTCCAAAAACCCATCATTTGTCTAATATAAAATTTCATAGCATGCGAAGAAAATGACACAAACAACAATTGATATTAAATTCTCATACTGAGGCGTTTTCTTGAGGCTTGAGACGACTTGAGAAAAAAATTTTCGAAGTAAAAGTTGTTGTGAATTGAATGACAAACATTTTTCGTATGCGTAACTTTTAAATTTCGACCTCACTGCGCTCCTTATGAACATACAAACTAAATCCGCAGAGAAAATCCAAAACACGGTGAAAAAAATTCGTCAAAAGTCAGCGACGTTATCAACCTCTAAACTGCATCTGCGCCTTTCTCCAAAACCAAAGGCGTCAATATCGAAGCTCTTGATAAACGAAGAAATACCCCCTCCAACCCGAACCTCATCTCACTACATCGAACAAAACCACTCGATGCTCGCAAAGTGATCAAATTAAATCCACCGTAAAGTCTCCATTCAAACGATCAAACAATCCTGCGAGTTCTCCTCCGCCAAAATATTCTAATACGCTTTACTCGCCGGTATTATGTCAGCTATATCAACACGATAACGTAGATTACTTATTCATGACGTCGTCGCATTCGGGATGCACTGTCGATCAAATAAAGCACAACGTATTGCGTCAATTAACATGCGATTGCATTGTGACACGGTTTTTCATGTAAATTCGCTCAGCTTCGTATGTAAATTTCAACAACCTCGATTCGTTCGGAGAAACTACGATTTGATATTTCAAAAGAGACAAATTCTTTCAAACGATCCAATTTAAGATCTTATTCAACGAAAATACCTCGCTTATGCGTGGGTGTCGATAAAAGAGAAAATTTATTTATTACGCGAGTTCCTCGCGTATACAATGTGTTTCGTAAATTTGTACTATTTGCATCAACGAGCTAATAATATCGCGCCAATGTACCATTAGGTTTATGTATTTACGGAACACACTGTACATCGAATTTGTCCGACGAAAGAATACGCAATTTCTCAGATTTTTCTCTATGTTCACCCACATTGTCTAAATAAAAAGAAAAATCACTACGGCAATAATCTCGGCAAAAGTGAAAAATCTCTTTAAAATTTACAAACTACATTTGCAGACTCAAGTCTTTGTAAATATAAAGACTTTTGTAAAAATTAAATACAAACAGCTTTTCTTTCTCTTCTTTTCAAACACAACGCTAAACTCGAGATTTCTTTTCGATAATTTCTACGCATTCGATTCGCCAGCTGCGTGTATTCGATTATTTTCAAGCGAATACGATTCAATTTTTCGGTCACTAGATAAGTGTTATTTTAATACTAGAAATTTTTCACAGAGAAAACCTGTAGATATTCGACGTTTCAATATGCTTGATTACCTCCGGGCTGGTTTTTTTAAATACCTTTTTTTTAGGGTAAAAAGAAAGGAGAAATTACCGATACAGCGAGCGAGCTATTTATAACGAAAACGAGTCCGGTATTCGAATTATTTTCTTAATTTTCGCGCCATTATTGCCTGAAATTCGCTTTCGCTTTAATTTTCATTCTAATATTAACGGTTTCCAAGTTGCCCTTTTTTTATAACCTTTTTTCGGCGTTACGTAATCGAGGGCAAATTGTTGTGCCAATGATGACCAATTCGAAAATATTTTCATTCGTATATACGAACTTTCAAAAATGAAAAGAATTGACTTTAATTTTTATTAAAATAGATTTTTCATAAAATTTCCAAATTAACTGGATTTTTCCAAATAATTTTGGAAAACCGATACAGTGAAACCTTCCTCAATAATTTTTGAGGCGAATTCAAAACAGGTTTCTTGAAAAGCTCCGCAGGTTCATTTGATAAACAAAAACATCACATAGGAAAATATCGTCGAAAAACGCAACTCCTTCTAACATTTCCAAGAAAATTCGAGCCGAACCTTTGCGAATAGAAATTTACCAGTAATTATTAGAATTTCGCGTCTAGGTAATTCGCTTTGTTCGATGATCAAAAGAGCGAAGGTATTGTTACAAAGGACGGGGGTACGGACGTCGAACACTGTCGATGAATTATGGTCGAGGTTTTTGCATCGGCGGCGGACACATACCGACATTTTGACCTACTTGTGGAAGATTATATCTAAACTAAAGGAGAAAAAGAAGAAAATTACGTGGCTTTCGCAAAACTCCGCCGGTTGATTCGCTTTCGCAAACCGCCATATTTATATTTCATATTATCGATATTCCGCTCACAGGCGGTTTACATTCAAAATCCTCCTTCGAGCTTGGCCCGATACTGTAACGATGTAAATTCATAATAAATTCATCATTTCCGGAATCCATACCGATGTCATAGTGAACACAAACACCAAAATAAGAACAATTCGTAATATGTATTTACACATATAAAAAATTCAGAAGAAAAGCGGCCAAATTGAAAAACAAATACGTAAACAAATACATAAAAGATATACGATGAAAATATATCCGTTGATATGATTCATTAAGATATAGAATTAATTAAGAGGCAGGTAACTGTAATAAAAATCATAACGAGAAAAACCCGTCAATTTTTTACATAATCGCGATTTCAAATCGCCTTTGTTGATTTTTCTCATTAAAGAATCATCTGGTGTACAAAAAAAAAGTCGAATTTTTTAATTAATATATTATCGAGATCAAGCGAACAAGATCGGTGACAAATATTAGGGAATCATTTTGCCTTACTAGGAATGTACAAATATCATTCCTCGAATTAAACTACATCGTAATCAAAATGGTCCCCGTATATGGAAGTTAACGAGTGCTGTAATTTGATAAAATGTACATACAGGGTGTTCCGATAATATTCATCTTTCGATTCGATGGTAAAGCAACGTATATTGAATATATGTCCGAATGCTTGCATATCCTATAGTCACAAGGGGTATTATGATGCGTTAAAAAAATGCAAAAAACTTCAGAGCTATGTAGCTTCTTTGTAATTAAATTTTCCAGAATTTTGCCAAGAATCTTTTTTATAGAGCTTTTCAAAAGCTACAAAATATTTTATATGATAATTGTACCTAAATTCAAAATCAAAGGTGCTACGACCTTTTAAACGTCATCGAAACATGACTTTTCAAATAACCTACTTTCAATATCTTCTTTCCTCCCAAAATTTCTCTCATTTTAGACCCTTTCCAAATTTTTTGGGGCGCCCTTTAACTCACGAATCTCGGAAATTTCCTCCATAACTTGGCCTTTGGATCCGGCTCAAATTCAAAATACAGCAAACAGCAACAAAGTGTCTCTGTCTACTGAACCGAAAAAATCTCTCGTCTTTCTTGTCACTTTTGCACAAAATTACTGAGATAATTTTCTTCCAGCATTCTTTCAAAAAACCATCTACATCTTCGAAACCAAAATATTTAATCACAAATCCTTCCCCTTTCTCTATCACGGGCTTTTCAATGGCAAAAATGTCTGTTTTTTCATTTAACATAATTTCCGGATATTTTTTAGAATAAATGATCAAAATAAAATCAAAATTGTTAAATGATATATTGAACATTTGCATTCAAAACAAATAACGTTTGAAGCAATGAATAAAATGTGGTAAAAAATAACTAAGGTCGTCTTACAGTTTTCTACGTAAATTTACAACTTTTACTATGAAGAAATATACACAATTATTAATATTTACAAAATACAAAAATCGTAAAAATTTTGTACTTCGTTATTAAATTTTATGTATTTTTTTTGCATTTAGAAAATTACTGGATTTTTCAAAGATAAATTTTTTGAGAGGTTATGCAACTGAACATTAACAAGATTTTGTAATTTAAAGAGCCGGAGCTGGTATTTCCAGAAAACAGGGGTTCGATTGTAAATGCATTTTATATACATATCCCTCACTCCCTTCCTCTCCCCTCTCGTGACTTTACAAATTAATGAATTTGCAACTCCACTTTTATTCCAAATTATTCGCTGTTACAATTAAATTCTATTTTTATAAAATCACTAAACTTTCATGGCAATTATCAGTTCCTCGACTTTTTCATTAGACGTACATCCCCCCCTCCAATAGTCTTCACAAGTTCAAGGATCTATTTACGTTTACTTTATCGAATTCTAATTTAATTCGATTTATTTCGCGTACTCGAAACAATTTGTATTTTTATTTCTCCGTCAAGCGTCAATTATCCACGAGTTTATGTACCTAAAATACACGAATTCTTCGTTTGCTTCACCGTCAAATACGAGAAATTCAAATTTTATCGAAACACGCGGTATTTTCGATCAAATTTTTTATCGTATTTTTAAAACATGAAAAAAATTTACATAAAATCTCAATCAGCTACCATTCCCACGTTCGGTTAAAAAAAAAACACACAAAAATTTACAACCACTCCAGCGGGTACTTTCGTTCGCTAATTAATTTCCCAAATCTAACACCGCTGATATTCGTTAAAATAGCAATAAACGTCTCGGGCCCTTCAAAAATACCCATATATACAAATATTTAAATAAGAAAGACGAAAAGAGTAATAAAAATACACATAAAAAGGCAAATCATTCAACCCTTTTCGCGTATTAACCTAATGGAAAAAAATCAACGTACAATACGCTACGATAACATAGAATTTGATTATACTTTTTTCCTTTTAATTCCGAATAATTACAATTACGGTTCATTTTCTAGTCGAGTCGTTTCGAGGAGGAAAAAAAAGGGCGGGGGTAAAAATAGGAAGATAGGGAACATCGACGTTTTTAGCATACAAATATTCACATTAAAAGAGAAATAAGTAAAAAAAAGAAAATGAAATGTACATGATTATCACAAATGCAGAATATATATTTGGTTTGGTAACCGTTGGCGCGAAATTTCGGTTGTCCGTGTGCATGGCTGCTGGCTTCTCATCTGCAACACATGGCATAAGGAGAGAGTAGCATTTTTAAAAGCGCAACTTTTTATATAACGGTTACATCGAATAACGCAAAAACTTTTTCGCACACAAAACTTTTAAAATTACACGTTCTCGTTGCAATCTAAACATACTATAAAAATGGCCTCCGTAATTTGCTTCCTCCTGCAGCCTTCCATCAGTCGCCACTACACCTAAATGCCTGCCTCCTCTCTTCCTCTCTTTTTAACTCGTTTCGTACATCATTTGTTAATGAAAAATTTCAATATACCGTTGCCATTTTGAGCGCGTGTCTTCAATGAGCTCCCTCACCCTCGTGCCCCGTCCTGCTTACATTCACCGTCGTCTTCCTCGAACACACCATTTACTCAAATGCCAGCGCGTTATTCTTATTAAACGAGCTTTTCGTTACGGTTTGTTAAGAGGTAATTACAAAGAAGGGGGTTTAGTACGTCGTTAAATACCGTGTAGGGAAATTTTCACCCCTATTTTTCCCCCATAACGAGAATATTAGTGTGAGGAAAACCTGTTAGGGGTACGCGTTTTCACGAAATTATATTAAAAGATTTTTTCTTAAAGTTGGAAGCAGTGGCAGATTTAAGGAGAATCCCATATACAAAGTGCTTTGGAATAGAGTGATGGAAAATTGTTTGATTTTTTTCAATAAAAATCTTGGGCAAAAAATAAAATAAAAAATTATAGACAATGTAAAAAAATTGAACATAACAAAAATGCATTACCAATTAATTTTTAAAATTTGAAGTAAAACTTTTTTAAAACTTATCCAGAAAAACATTTAAAAAAATTCATTTACACTCAAAACTAATTTTCTCTTTGCCCCCCCCCCACTGTGACTACTTATCAAATTTATCAATAGAAAAAATTATTTATATAAAAAGTGTCGTTTATTTCAATTTTTTTTCATTTTCAATTCGAAAAATATTTGTACAAAAATCAAAACACTTTGATTTCCATAAAAGGCACGAAATGAGAGAGAATCCTTTCGACCTTCGACAAAGAAGCCCAGCGAAGTAACTGGCTTCGATTTGAACAAAATTTGGAATTTTGGAAGGAGTAAGTCATGAACTAACCGAAGCCATGATTTCAGCAGCTCATACTCAGTTTTCGATTTTTGGCGAATTTTCGACGAAAATACGAAATTTCTCAAATACACCAATAATTTAGTAAAACTGCTGGAAATTGACACAGATTCTACTTTTCATTTCTAGAATCCAAATTTCACCGTTTTGAATCCCTCATGAGCCCATAGCAAGATGTCTAAAGCGAAGGTTGTATTACAATCCTTGTGGAGAGAGCACGTGGAGTGAGATACTTTCATCTACGGCCAGCTTGATAAAATGTTGCTTACATGAAGATGAGGAGGAGGGAACGGGGCAGGAAAAAGGGTGGGGTAAACACCGAAATTAATTTTTCTAAAACCAGCGCAAATAAATTTTCGAACGGTCTTCGAATATCGAAAAAAATCACCAATAAAGGATTTTCTGCCACTGAACCAAGTCCACAAAATCTTAAATTTCTTTCATCTGCGCAAAGATAACGTATATTACATCATATCCAAAGGAAGCGAATAATTCTCCAAGACAATCCCCCTTCACCAGCACATCCTCAATCCCAATACAGCCCACGAATTGGTTGAAAACACCCCCCAAAACCAATTCACAATTTACCACGATTCGATGAGGCAATTCCGCCGTAATAAACGATTTCCAAGCCAACGACTTGCGAATACAGATAACGCTGGGAAAAAACTCGGTTTCGATTTGAACTCGCGATACGTCGTCTTAACTCGGCGTTAATTAAATTTCGAAAATATTCGCTCCATTAAGAGCACCGCAACGCGACCGTTGCACATGGCATCCCTGGCTACATCGATTCGCGGTACATTTTCACCCCAGTTCGCGTACACGTAAAATGCACCGTTGGCATCGTCGAATCAACGAAATAGCGAATAAAACGCGTTAAATTACGCTCGCTAATGCCGCCGTCCGTGCCCATTTCTCTCAATAATTTATCAACTTTATGCAGTCACTTTTGTCTTTCGTGTATACATTTTGTGACGCAGATACGCGTTTACTATCACACGCACACGTATATGCTCGTCAACGGTGAATTTGCCGCTTGTATACGCAAGTACTACGCGTTATCGTCGAGAATTTACAAACTCGTTGTCGCTCGTACATGAATATCGTCGTTAATCTACATACATTTAATGCGAAAACTCACCCTGTACGCTCACACCTTCCGAAAGGTTAATGAATAAACGAACCGATACACATGCGACGATATCGAAACGTCATATCGAAACATGCCCGTTGTAAAATACTCACCGTCTAATATATGTACAGAAATGCTAGCCGGCTTCACGTTGGACGGTACGCAGCTATAGTTGCCGGAATGCGAATGATTGATCGTAGCTATGCTCAGGCTACTGGTGGTTTTGTTCTTAAACGTGCTAATACCTCTGTATTGGTCGAAGTTTATCATCATGTTTTCGTGGTACCAAAACACGAAACTAGGTTCTTCAGTCGAATGGATAAATTTACAAGTTAAATGCATTTCGCTACCGTTCTTTATATACAGCTCCGGAGATCCGTTGATCATCGCGTAAGCGTCTGTATACATACACACGTGAGATAAATACTCAGAAGTAGTTACACGATAACATTGTTATATGGTGTGTTCGCGTTAGCTTTGATACGCCGTGTATTCTACTATTATGCAATTTAAGCTACAAAGATGTTGATGGAATTGCCAAATTTCGGATTCAAAAGGGTGAAGTCTGTGGCAAGTTTTGCCGAAATATTTGTTGATGACAGAGAAAACAGTTATCGGGAGTAGAAACCCAAAAACACAAGATCAAATTGTTTTTAACTTCAGCTGACTCGTATACTATGAACTGGTGACGTCATCATGGCTCAATAATGCCAACAAGACCAGATGACATCATCATGACCTAATGACCTAATGACGTTGTCGCGAACCGATAACATCACCATGACCTGAAAATGTCACATGGCACAATCATGTCAACATGACCTGATGACGTCGTTACGACCCGATAAGGTCACCGACAGACAATAAAATTCACCAATTTTATCTATTATCAAAACTTGGAAAAATTCCATCGACCAAGCTCCTTTTAAAACTCTTGAAACACCCTTTCTTCCAATTTTCTAAAGAATGTCACCTTGGGAAAAACCTCACACACCTTATCAAAATAAAATTCGACGATACACCGATGTCGTTTAAATTGCAGAATCATCAAATACACGGCGCCAAGGTACAGCTACGACACACCCTGTATACTAAAAGCAAGCACATCGGGCAGGGTTTCCTTTTACACTAGTTACACGTTAATTTTCCAAACGCACGCTACAAGTTGAATAATTTCAAGCAATTACTCGTTGTTTACTAAACAGTTTTCGCAAAACTTATCCTCGCCAAATTAAGGTAAGGCTACTTCGCTTCGTCTTAAAACGCTGGCACATCTCCGGAAAAAGCCATCTTTACAAAACTACGCTGCAGGAAGACGTCATAAGGGGAGGTAGAAAATAACGTAGAATCGAATTACTATAGTTCTATGCTCCTCTTTCCTGTCGCCTTGAAACTAGCATCCTCCTAACGTAGTTTAAAACTACACGGCGCCCCTAAATTAATGTTATAAGGGTATCGTCGCCGGTACCCTAAATTAGAAAATTTATTAATTAAACTTTGATGTATATGTGTAAAATGCGACTACGACTGCCTCGCCATTCCGGCGCATTTCCCGGGTAAAAGATACAAGCCAGATATTAATTTCGTGTTAATTTCATAATGCTACGTTTAAAAAATTATTAAAAACGTTTCTACGTAAATATATCCGCAAACGTATTTAGAAGTTGCCCCTTGCACCCGTCATTCATACTGATTACATGGTTTACTGTATGCGAAATGTTACAGCTCGTTCGTCGTCGCGATTCCAGGGCTTCCTCCGACATCGCTGAGCTCTTCCTCTACTCCGCTCTTGGCCTGAGATAACGTGCACGTTGCATATATCACATAGACACGATGCAGTATTCGTCGAAAATTAATTTTCGCCTGCGCTTATTCGTGTACTAAAACATCGGTTTAATTTCGCTATTTATAAGTGTACCGATGCTTTGATCCCCGTCGACATATGCCACCCGCTTTTTTCGCAACCCTCTGCACCATCCGCCGATTCTGCCCACGCGTGAAATTAACCGTATTCGTATACGTCGGTTGCCATAATACTAGGCTCATCTCTCGTTTTCGCCAATTTCCTAGCTTCGTCTCCGCGTAATATGCAACGATTGCGATTATTTCGCGAAAATATCTCATTTTACGAACGATTTCCCAAGTTCTAATCGTGAATTATATGCGTCTGATATGATTTACTCAAACACATCGCAAAAACGTCGAGAGAATTGACAAAAAAAAAATACCAAATTAAACTCAAGGTGAATGACACGATCATTTCAAGAAGCCAGCTATCGAGAACAATTGCGAAAAAATATAAAAAACTACAGCGTGTTTAACAAACTCCAAGATACCTTTAGAAGACCAATTAGGCAACCAAAACTACACCACGTCACGATGATTTGCATATCCATCAAATGAAAGGGGCCATACAGACACTCCAAGTTTACACAATAGAAATCACGCTTCATAGCCCAAACAAGGTTACGCAAGATGAAGAAAAAAGGGGAACCGGTGAAAGTAAAAATAAAATAATCAAACTCAATTAAAACCATCTCCCGAGTTATCTACGGTACACAAAATGACGAAAATAGTTAAAAAGTACATCCCAAAATCTAGTAAAATTTCCGACTTGTTTTTCTCAATTATTACTTAACGAACCACTCCCCTCCCCCGGAAGTTCCTCCGTTCGCTAATGATACTCTTTAATATCGTTTGTAACCTACATAAAACACTCTAATGCGACTTTCGCCGTCGAAATTCCATCGTTTCAAAAATCCGCGCAACTTGTACGAATAACGCGAATAAGAGAAGGTCATTCAACTGCTCTAAGATGTCAATTAGACGGTTCGCAAGATATCACGTCTATTATATCGACGGATCAATACTGCGGAGGTCAGAAAGTAACAAGCAATCGAAAAAAATGGCACAACTTTACGCCTTTTCCTCGTCGTTATAATTTCTACGATAATTATTCAATTACTAAGGCGAATACGAAAACGGGACCGAAGACGCGAGCGGGGGGTTTCTTTTAATGGAATCCTACAAAGACGTTTTCCGACGCATAATTGATTAATACTACAGAAATCATTAATTGAAAATGAATTATCGTCTTTGAATAATGCGATTGAGAAATTTCAACTATTTCGATTACGACTTTATTTTCGACGCGATTAAAAGTGAAAAACGAATAAGAAATTTCAATTTATACTCGTCGCCGTTTATGTATTTTCTTTTTAATTCGTTATCACATAAATACAGGGTGTGCTGAAAACGACAAACGCCTTTAATTTCGCCGTTCTGCAGGTTAATTTGCGGATGTGTCGATAAAATTGCAGGTTCAAAAAATTCAAGGGGCTAAAACATAAGTATGCGATACCGCTTTATATTTTCCGCTTTGAACTTCTCACGTGAAATCGAAGCTTTTTAACGGAACTAAGGGTGACCTCAACACCCTGGACAGAGATTTTGAATTATTGAAAAGTAATTTAGAGCATTTGCGAGATAAGGTCGTTAATATTCATCAACTACAAAAGTGCACGTAGAATTGCATACTCGAAAATTTAAAAAGGCAAAGTTGTACATCTCTGTATATCGCGCAATTTCCCTTACACCTTGATAAATATGCAATCATCATGACACAATGCGACTCAGTAGCCTATCGATTCTTCCATAAGGCAACAAATACCATAAGAATGCTTCGTTTAATACACGAAAAAAAACCGCAATCGTTAAACCATTTCCATCAAAACAAAGCATTAAAAAAACGCGAAAAAATATCCCAACTGATTTTTAATTAACGCGACGCCATCGCAATTTTCATCTCTTTTCCGTCAATTTTTCAAAACTTGCGAAGTATTTCACCAAGTATGCCGATAAATCTCGCCCGTTAATCCTCTCGCTTCAATTCGCCTTTTTGCAAAGATTAAAAAAAATTCCCACGTTATTCCCACGAGGCCACTTCGACGTGGCTTTCTATCGCGTTAAAATCTCCTAAGCGTCATTTAAACCTTCAAAGTGGCCGGAAAAAAGGCTCGATTTTCCACAATCTGCTGTCAACGCTATCGATATCAGGCAGCCGTATATACTAAACAAACACCTCTTAACACCATTTCTATCGCCCGTGGCCTCCGAACGACGAACTAACGTCATTAAAAACAATAGACCGAATGAAACAAAGGACAAGAAAACGCTCTCGAAAAGTGTCATCTTTTGGAAAAAGGTACAAATTAAAGATGAAAAACATCTTTTTCCTTGTTTAATACTCGTCGAATAGCTTTCTTTTTACATGATAAATTTCACGTATAAACGTCAATTCGTTGTAGGAAAAAAAAACACAGAGACGTAAAGGGCACCGGGGCTTTTTACAAATAGTTATTTGAAATCTTAACGGATATTTCTAAGGCTCGTACATCATATTAGGTATAATCTTTCATGTACGATGCTTCAATCCATCAAAGCCACCCCGTCTTTGCTCCAATGTGCGTACATTTCGGTTGAAAAATTTCTCCATGCCTGAATTCTCTTTAGATTGGGTCGTCATTGCGCCCTTTCGTAACTCTTCCTCAATTTAAGCTTTTTCGCCTATTTACGCGTATAAAATTCCAGCATACGATACGCAGGTAACTTTGATAAATCAGTGGAAAAACCTTCGTGCTCCTTTTGCGCACTGGGGTCAAATTGCGGTCTAAGCTTTAAACGCAGCTCGAAATAAAAACAAATTACAGGCGTATAAAAATTTTCGAGCTTACCTATGACTTTGAGTCGCATATGAATATACGCCGGAGGATACGTTGATACCTGGCATTCGTACATACCGGCGTCGTTATGTTCGACGAATTTAATCAACAGCCTCCAATGCTGTAAAATACACACGTACATTACTTAGCCCAGGTGTAAGAGCGAGATGCGAAGGGTCGCACCACTCCGACGCCTACAATGCTACACGCGCGCAATTACCAAACGCACACCGAAGTGTAATTAATTTACCTGAACGTTTTGCGATTTAACTTGCTCAGGAACAAAACGATTGCTTGTGGTATAACGAGTAGAGCCAACAGTTAATAACGTGTAATCTTTCAAACGTTTCCACGATACCTGAAATCGAACACATTATACACAAAACTCGCCTTCATTAATAACTCCCAATCCACTTCATTCCTCCTTTAATCTCACGTTCCGAATAAATTTTTAATTTCGCAGTCTTTCTCCCAGATTTAAATTCCAAATTAAAGGGAAAAAATTTCTACGAGAAAAAATTGCGCCGCCGAAATGCTAATAGTAAAGTAACTCGAATTATAAAACTGAATTCTTCCTTATCCGTCGAATAAATTAACTCGTATTTGCAATGAATAATCTTGCCGCTTTTCTCATCAAACTTGATTTTCTTTCGCCACATTATTCAAAATTCAACCCTTCTTGCGTCGCCTCCCCGTGAAACGCGAACAGTGCCGACGCAGTTTGTACTTTTCATTATCGAGAACATAAACACCAACAAAATAACTTTCCATATAATAACTCGTATATATACGCGTTTCGAAAAAGGGGGCCAAATGCATCCCCGCTAAACACCGCACCCTCGCGTTTTATTACTTCGCAGTCATCTTCTCATACATGTACGACCAAATAACGAGCAACTAGCTCGACCAAATTATCTTCATTAATTCCATTTTAAAATTACACAAAAGTAATATATCAAAAATTACAACCGAAGTTTCGTGAAATTCGTTATTTAAATTAAGTTCATGACAGCCGACCAAAACGTCACGTCTTGAAACGCAAACTTGAAACTAAACCTTGTCGTTTTTCACTTTTCGAAAAAATACAAGAATTTTTTTTAAAAAAGGTAAATAATGAAAATCGATTTACAAGGAAAAAAAACACGATGATGATCAAAATAAAGATAATTCCATAGCTCCTGAGAGCTTTAATGTCAGCAAAACACTCAAAGAAATTGTATAAATAGAAAAATCACGCTAATAAGTTAACAAATCCAAAATATTGAAAATGCTCATTTTTGTTATTTCCATTCATACGAAATGAAATCTATATGAAGCTACTTAGTTGGAGTTTTCAGCCTCCCAAAATCATGTTTTCCATGATATCTCGAAATATTAAAGAAATACGAAAAAAAGTCTTGGTACAAAAATCGACTCCTTTCGATCAACCCCTGGTTCACAATATAGAGCTAGTTGCTATGGCCCACGATACCATAATTACGAAAATATTAAATACATTCACATGAGAATCTTCAGTATACCGATGAAATCACATCAAGAAACTGCAACCTACACGAGTTCCTCCTATTTCCAAATTAATACCGGTTTTTAAAAGTCGCACGAAAAGAGTTAAAACGACGAAATCGTTTACGAAGAAATCATTATCGAGTATGTCGTCGTCGCTCCCTAACGCCTCAATTCCTTAAAAAGCTTTCGGGCCAACTTAATTACTAACATTTCATCGTCGTGTGTATAAAGGGCGTAAAGTATTCTAGTGAGCGAACACGTACGCGGGGGCTCCATGCGTAAATATAGGTACAAGTGTACGCCGTTCAAAAAATCGAAATCACTTCTGACTTACGAGAGAAAGAGCAATTACTTGATTCATTTGTTACCGTAGAAGTGATTTTTAGCATTCAGCTGAAAACTTACGATACAATAACGGGCGAAAACGACGAAGAGCAGGCGTACGGGGGAGAGAGAAAAAAAGGGAGAATAACGTCGAAATAGAACCATCAAGGTGGGGAACTCTCATTGAAAAAACTTGCCAGCCCGTAACTCACCTTTAAATTAAAACTTACAACTTTCAGTCGGTTAAGCGATTTCCGTTCCTACGACTGAATCAGATATCTAACGAATACGCGCCCTCATATAAAGCTCGAATCAACTATACATTTTGCCAGCATACGTATCAGATGAAGCAAGCTGAGAGGTTTTTTTTCCACAGAGAGGAGAAATATTTCCTAGTTTTTTCCCCATTTTACATTCTATCACCGTTGCTTTTCCTTTATCCTTGACGAGTACATCTACACGAAAATAGAAATAGCGATTTCATTGTATCGTCTCCCTTCTTGTTATATTAACCAAAAGTACAAAGCTACAAACACCCTTCGTTCACGCCTAAGCCCCCATTTCCCCATAAGAAAAGTAATTCATCGATGGTATGGTAGGTGAAAGCAACGTCGAAAAAATATACTTCACCCTTTGCCTCCCTACTCCAAGGTTCTTGTCGATTTTTTGTATCAGGTATTTAAAAATATTCTAAATATACAGAGTGCTTAGTAAATTCACAGTTTGTCAATAACCCGCCCCTTCCACTTCCCAAATTTGAGAAGTAAACCTTGGCGAAAGTAATAAATGAAGATCGATTTTTTATATCAGGTATTTAAAAATATTCTAAATATACAGAGTGCTTTGTAAATTCACAGTTCGTCAACGACCCGCCCCTCCCACTTCTCAAATTTGAGAAGTAAACCTTGGCGAAAGTAATAAATGAAGATTAGTTCTCGAAAAAAATGTTCAAAATTTAGAAAAAACACATAGTGGATTTCCTGATCTCAAATCTAAAAATAGTGCAACACATGCTGAAGGAGGAGAATACTGACAAAATAAAGCGAATCTCGTTTCCCAAGTAACGCTGCACCTTCAATTTTCAAGATAGACAAAAAAAGTTATTACACTATTTATAAGAATTGAAAAGATCAACAAAAAATATAACAACTAGTTTTTGCATAACTTGAAAACTAAAGGAGTTACGACGTTACCAAACTTATAACTTGTTGTAGCGCCTTCAAATTAAAAGATAGACGAAAATTTCCAATAACCGTTATTTCACAACTCAGCAACAGCTGAAGAAAAAGTTTTTCAAATTTTGTCTAACTGCATAATCGAAGAAGTTAATCAAGGATTAATGAGTCGCCATTTTTGTGGCGTATCTCAATGCCTTAAATCATAAAGGTAGGAAAATCTTTTTACAGACTTTAATATTTTTATCACCGGTCAAAGGATTACATGCATTTGCAATAAACATATTAAAAATTTTTAGGAATCATAAAGCTAAAAAAAAATCGTCAGGAAACACGAACACAACATGTTCCAAAATTTCGCACCTCGACACCTCTAACATCATTACTAATTCGATTATTTCACCGCAAAAAAATACCCCTTTAATATGAAACCAAAGCAAACCGCGAATCCTCGTTTGGACCACTTCTTCGAACAAATCACCTTAGGCGGTGCCAATTTATAAACCAGCGATTGCCCTCGAGCTGGCAAAATTCACCAACTGAAATACGCTTTTGCAAAACACATCAACTGCATTGCTGCCATTTATCCGCGGGCCTTACCACTGCATGTATTCGTTGCATTTACAAAAATAAAACCTTTCAGCTTTAAATATTTCCCCACCTACCTCACTTCCGTTACAATCGCTGATTACTCTAAAATACATAACCTCGCTCATGGCGCATTTTTTTCCACAAATTCGCGCAATTGTTTCCGAGATTTAAAGAGTGAGTATGACGTAACAACGCGAATAACCGATATGCGATTATCAGCGTAGAGACGGCGTGGAAAAATTATGCCATCTCACGTATCTCGCTCGTGTTCCCTCGTTCGTAAGCGCAAAAAATTACCACAAATCGACGCAACCCGAAGACAAAACGTGTTGTCGGCGATACAGCGACACGACCAAATTACCAAAGCGAATGGTGAAAATTCGCCGAACTCTGGAATTTTCTTATTCGACGTATTAACATAAAAAATCCGCCACGATACCGCCAACCTCTGCGAAAAATCTCGAGAATCTTTTCCCCCTAAATTAACATTTATGATAAAATACATCAAACTATACTCGGGAAATTTCGAAGTAAGGACACTTTTTCATAACGTTTAAGAATGCCTTCTTTTTTCTCATCGAGCGAAAAAAAATACGCGAATTATTAGAATTTTAGTTTCCGCAACGGATAAGATAATATTTCATGAAAATTCCCTCGCTGGAAAAAAAAACCGAAGAAGCGCCATCGGCGTACGAGCCAGCAACGCCATATTTTTCCCACTAACAATACGCCATTGTTGGAATAATATAAAATGAAAAATTCGGTCCGTCAGCGAGGATACAGGCGGCATAAATCAGAGCAAAACTGATATAGCGTCTTGGTCGGGAACCGGCCGCTGCGGGGGACGCGCTTCAACATCGCGACGTAGCCTAAACCGCAGAATATTTAACATTCAACTAAACACCGGCCCTGCCGAAAAAATACCCCCTCGTTCTTCATGTCAAGAATTTCGGTACTTTTTTATTCCGCCGTTGGTATGTACCCCTTTTCTAAGGGTAGTTTCACAGGCGACCACGCACACACACGCTCGTAACATGCAATGGAATACGAAAAAGAGAAAAGTAGTCTTATCTGCTACGCTCGGTTGTTTGCGTAAATTACCCGAAGATTCGCGAGTTTTAATCAAGTCTCGCAAAAACGTCGTTTTGCGACGCGAAAAAAATCCCCGAAGATGTGGAATTTTCAGCGATGAAACTGACGAGGAAACTTTAGCGTGTTCATTTCGGATTTTCATGTACTTCGGTTTTTGGAAAAAAAGGCATCGAAAAACCCGCAAGAAAGAATTTTCAGCCCATTAATTGGTCGTTTTTTCAAAAAAATTTGGAATCAAAATTTAGGACGAGAATTTTTGGCTACGTACGTCAAGACATTCTTTAAGATTTAAAATTGTATCAAAATTTGAGAAATTGGGAACTTTTCTTGGGGGGGGGAGTGATTTTTAATTTTTTTTCTGAAGAACAACATTTCCTCAAATTGGGAAAAAATTGAGAAATTTCATATTAATTACAAATACGAGTAAATGCAATTTTTATAATTTTTGAGGAGTTTTTCATCAACAATTTATTGTGAATTGTCGTTGGAAATACTTCTAAAAATTTCTCTCGAGGGAGGAGAGAGTAGAAATTGTTACAATTTCCTTTCCTCTTGAAACCGCAGCGGCAGAATAAAATAATTTCAGTAACATCGAAATTTTCAAATTTTTTCCCCTAAATTTTGGGGCTCACTTTCATCCTATTTCTTCAATTTACGTTCTATTTTGAGATTCTCTCGTTTTCAGTAATATCAACGCATTGACAAAACTTTAAAAAGGGGAGAAAATTCAATTTTGAGGATTTTTCATTATTTCCTAGGCAAAAATTCAAAAATCAACCAAATCGGATATCAAGACCTAGAAATCATGTTCCTGAAAACAATATAAGATAAAATTCGAAGTAAATAAGAGGTTTCTTGGCAAAATTTCATCACATGGTTTATCTCATGAAAACCGGGTGAATGAACTTTCCACACAAATTTTCGTTTCAACATCAAAAATGGATAACGACGAACGAAAGAAAATTTCAAGAACTTCCTCGAGTTCACGATCATACTTATAAACCTTTCCGCATCTATTCAAAACACCTCCACCACTACTCGATAATATTTAATATATCGATGATTTCCATTACTAATAATTTGCCCAACAGCCAAAGATACCTGTTCCACGTACCCCCTCCGTATTTTCGCGTCATTAGCGATTTTCGAAGAAATAATTATCGAGAACTTTGCTGACTCGATACACGTTCCAATATCGCGAAGTAATTACTCTGACGTCGGAAAAGCTATAATTCGCGTACCATCATCCACTTCCTAAAGACACGATTGTATAATTTACTCCCGTCGAGCATTCGCTTTGATCATTACCAAAAGGGTTTCCTGCCCCGTCTAAGCCAATATATTAATGATAATTTCGCCATAACTAAGCTCTTACCCCTTCCGCGAGTGTATACGGCGAATTATATAAACGAAAAATATACATTATAACGATTCATTAGCGAGTTGACTATTATATCGAAATAGTAAAGCCTCCTACAAATGATATTTTTTACTCCATCAATTATACGCGTCATTATAAAATTTTCCATAATTAAACCATCCTCGACGTCGGTGTCGCGTAAACGAAAACAAATGGATTCCTTCGTCATTTTTCTTTTGCGAGGAGAAAAAAATAAAATGGGAAAAAACCCGAAAACAATTCGAGTACGAGTAAAGCGAAGAAATGAAGAAAAAAGAACTTCTATAACAAAATTTAATTTCTCATTCTGGCGAAAATTTTTTGACAATGTCGTCGCGCAAAACTTATCTGTCATATTTTTAATAGGCTGAGATTAAAGTTTATCAAGAATAGAAAACGAAATCAATTTTATAAAGTTTTCAACGAAGCGAAAATAATCCATTAAATTTTAAGTCAACGAATACAAGTGGCTTTTTTTGCTTTTTTTCCATTCGCGCCTATCTAGTTCTTCGGATGTATTGAAATTCGCGTTTACGTGATGAAAAACATGGCAAAAACGACCGTATTTTTTTTTAATTTAAAAAAATGTTTAGAAATTTTTTTAATAAATTTACCAACGTTAATATTGTCTTAAGAGATGAAAAGTTTCTCAGAGTAAAAGGACAAATTTGCATATTTGCGATGTCCCTCGCGCATTCGGGCGCTTACGACGTCGACGGCCACCCTTGCTCGTGGCCCATCCGCAAATGATAACGAACAAACGAAAGATTATTTTAATCCTTTGTAATAATTTAAAATGGCAGATATGATAATTCGCTATTTTTAGCTGGAGCTTTTAAACGAGCCTTAAAATGTGAAACGTGTAATTATGAATAAACAGCGAAATGTAAACGCGTATGAGAAAAATAATGCGCTAAATTTGTTGCACGGAGGTAACAAAGGAGGGGAGGTAGTGAGGTTTATGTTATTCGCACAGTGTTAATTAAACGGTTACTTTTTGCAGTTTCCAAAGTACAGGGGTAAATATCAAGTTGTATTTTTCTTTTTCAAAATTCGGTTATGTCTTCAGTGCTGCATGTTATAATTGCGTGTGAGTTTGAGATTTATCTAATTGTAAGGAAATCTTTCTTGAAACCATTGGGGACCATCGATGATCAAAACATCTTAAACCATTCACTTTTTTTTTCAATTAATCAAGTTCTAGATGTTCGCGTATTTTTCGTTTATCGCTTATGTTTGCGTAAGAATGTATCTATCTTATTATCTAGTTAGTCGAATGAAGGTTCTTATCGAACTCAGACGCATATCGCATTTTATATTTCTTCAATAGTCCTTCGGATCCGGAAATCTTAATTTTCGTAATTTGAATTTTTTATTGTCTCGCGACACGAATCGTTATTCGAGTGATTCGCGAGTTATTCTATTCGTGACAAGTTTCAATGGCGGATGACCCTGAAAGAGCCAAAAGGCTCATCGTCCTTAATATTCATCGTGATCGAAATGTTGCCAAAATTTGGTGGAAATGAATCTTTCGCTAGAAACCGTAACTCAACTCTCCTCCACGTTAGAGTCATGAAAGGAGGAACTGGATGAACTCGAAAATGTAGATGAGCAGTTACTTGATTTCAACGATACAACCAAATCAGCTACAAAGGTAATCAAACTAGAAGACAGCATATCCAACGATTATTCGACTTTGAAACCGGAATATAACATCGCAGCTGGTAAAGTTAAACTTATTCACGCTTAAATTAACGAGCCTATTCGTGTTCCGCGTTCGTCGATGTTAGAGCATTCCTTCGTTGAAGCTCATTTAACGAATCCAACAATTTAAAAGGTTTTGTAATGTTGAGGATGTATCCGAACGTATTGATTCAAAATCTGAGAATATTAAACTTTTTCAATTTCAAAGATAATTCTTGTAATGGTAGCACTGAATTTTCATAATGAATAAATGGAATTTCTTGCATAGTAGATTCATTCAACTACGCTACACATGTTTATCTAATAGATGAAAAAATCAAAAAACAAATAAAAACATGGTGGAAAAAATTTTCAACTACCAAACAAAAAAAGAAAATTCAAAAACTACAACAAAAATTTTCCGATGACAAATTGATCCCGATTGGGTATCGATCAGCTGTTGCGCTGAAGTGAAAAGAAAACATGTCGGTTTACTACTCACTGATAATGTGTGCTGCGCGGAGGTATAAATGGATTCGCCCGATCCGAATGTTTTTCAATTTCAAAGAATGCGATTTTAAAGGACGAAATTGTTGCTCAGTTAAAAAAGGAGCTAAAGTTGTCGATCAAAGAGAATGGAAAACTTGAACAGCGGTTGGTAAGATTTTTCTACTTTCCTTGCAGGTTATTTATTGATCACTGAATGCATGCCATTTATTTGCCAAATTTTGAAATCAATGCATTGTAAAAAAAAGATTTAATTACCTTCTTGATAGACTTAATTCTTTGCATGCTTCATTTATTTTGTAATTAATGATATGACATTTCGTTGCAAATTATTTTAGACCACAGCTAAGAAGTTGCTAGAAAGTGTCAGTTTGTGGATATATACGTAATAAGTTGCGTTTGATTTGTCTTTTGTTTTTGCATGATTTTCAAGTTAAGATTTGAACTTGACTTTGTAAGCTTTTTAACATTGAGTGAAAAATGCGGATATTTTTTCAGGATTGGTACATTGGGATAACCAGTGCCGTCTTTTCGCGCTCAATATTAGAAAACTTTTTGAATAAATACTTATTCCTCACCGACATGAAGAATCGGGATGCAGACCGCATAAGAGATCGCTTTATTTCAGAAATAGAATTCGTATATTTTGGAATATTTAGCTGGTAAAATGAACGATGCTCAAAGAACCTCCATACTTCTACGTCGAAACTCTGGCACCACTTTTAATTCCAAACATCTCCGCACCTTATTTGATACAGACCTACAAAATGCCTAAAACTCCGTCACTGTGGACAACGCAAAACTTCCATCGCACGTACACAAAACCACGTCATTTGTCAGGTAAACTCACACGACATCTTCCAAATACTCGATAAAGATGTCCATGCTCGCGAATAAAACTCCGCCTTGAAAAAATACCGAGTTTAATCCTGTCAAGTATCATTCGAAGACAATAAAACGCGCCAGAAAAAATAAAACTAGAGGTTAGATTAAAACAAACATCAAATACATCTCTGAAAGCTTTACAACGTGGGCTATAAATGCGTTAAGAACGAAGAAAACATCTAGACGAGGACGACGAAACAAAAAAAAACACCTCTTGTGCGATACGACCCCCGAAAAATATCTCATCCGAGAATACGGTTAGAATTTGAAATTTCACCAACTTTCTCGTCGTCGTCGAGTACTCGAGAGAGAAAAACGTTATTTTTATACGTATAAAAACCACATCATCTTCATCTTTTTTCCTCTCCTAAATAGAATTACGTAAAAACGTTACTTGTAAAGAGCTTCTTTATAGCGGATTGGTTATGCTTACGCGTTAATTTTTGATCGACGTACGCAAAAATTTTCCATCCCATTCACCAACCACCACTGAACAATGCTAAACCTAACTCCCGACCGAAACCACGATAACGCACGATTTCCTCGACGTAAGCGTACCTTATACCAAGTGTATTTTCAAAACGCCAAACTCGAGTAATTTTCCAAACAAGGTAATAAACCTAAAGGATTTCGGTATCGCGAAGGCGTATCGTTTAATCGAGATTAAGTGATTGTTGCGAATAAATCGTACGTGACGATATACACTTTACAATCAATTAATCGAGTAGCTATAATTTTAACGAGGAAAAAACTCGGTAAATTTATTTGCAAAGCTCGTTTTAATGTTACTAGCGCACAAACCCATATATACACATAAACGTACCGCGCACCAAGAACAACCGGAGAACTTACGGTGAAATATATCACCGCGCTCTTTTCGTCTTGGAAAAAAGGCAAGAAAACTCGGATTATTTTTATCTACCGTAGTACAAATGGTTAAGAATTAAAGATACAAAGAACCTCTATTCTTTAACATGATATCGGTCGCTGGATTGCCAGGATACACGAGCAAGTACCAGGGACAGATTAATATGATAAGTACCAGTTGCCAGTCATAAATCCGATTTACCTAAACATAAAAAAGAAGCAGGGCAAAACCCATCTAGCGAATCGTGTACTCGACAAGATGAATATACTTTTTACTGCAACCTCATTCGCGATACGCTAAAAGAAAATACGCCAAAAGGAAACCGGAACTTGGCGTATACATATTTTATACCATCTACTAGAAAACTCAGGCAACACGTAAAGTTGGAAATTTCTGGAGTTGGCTTTTTCACTTTTCTTCGTTGTTTGGTTGGTTTCTAACTTCTACGATGGTTCGAGAAAAACACACCGAATAAGATTTAAGTAACGAAAATTACGCCATTTGCAAACAGGAGCGTTAATTTTTTAAATACATACAGTGTGTTCGAGCGAACATCTCTCTGGAAGATTCCTTGTACTTGACCTAAATTAAGTAGCTTTGCAGATCTTTCAAAATTGAAGGGGTCCCGATGTTTATTAGAAGCGAAATTTTCAAACTCTGTTGTAGATTAATTTTCAACTAAATCACACATTAGAATAAATCGTTTGGCCGTGAAAACTGCACCAAAGTACAGTATATTTTTCCGATAGAGAGCGTTGCAAACGTTTTCACTTGTTACAACCGGTTTCCTCGTCTTGTAGTTCCGCGTTACCAAGACAACATCCAACCAAATTAGAATGTAGAGGGAGGAACCAGTGCGTTGCACGTATTCTTGGTGCGGTGGTTGGGGAAACAATGCATGTAATAACGCTATCTATGAGCCAATTCCATAATTAACCTATTCTGGATCCTTTTTTTGGTAGCATAAATAGTTTTTCTGCAGAAAAAGGAATAATGAAGGGTTCCTCTTTGATTAATCAAGGTTTATCTCTTGTGTAATATGCATCTACAACATACTCCTTTCTCTCTTCAACCTCCCCCCTTCCACCTTCATCACTTGGTGTACACCAGAGCACATAGATAAGTCGATTTTCAAGTTAGAAACCAGTGGTGTTCCGTTCTCTTATCAGTTTTCTGTATAAGCATCGAAAAAGAATGCACTGACGTCTTCAGAAAACAAATCTTACTTCCTCAACTCCTGAGAATCACTCGATCCCGCATAATTTTTATATCTTTTACTTCACCATTCTGCTGTCTCTCATTTCCCTACCCATCTTTCAGTGTTTCCGTCATATTCTCCAGTTTTGCACAATCTTCTACCAAAATCCACCCTTATCACGTTACAAAATCCAATCAAAACCACCCCACAAGTCACCACATACATACAAAATCGCGCCAAAAAATGCAAAATCTTTCCCCCGCACATTGGTAGGGCGTATAAAAGGATTAATAATTGGAAAATAAACACAACTTAAATATCAGCACGTCGGTTAAACCATAGACGAGGCGCGGATGGCGAGATTTTAATTAAGACCAAACTTATTGTATAAATTTATAGAAGACGAAACTCGGTCGAACCTTCAAAGGGCGCGGGGCAACAACCAAAATGAAAACGCGTGTACAGTTTTGCGGCATCGTAGCTTCGCGCCATCGCGACCACTCCGCGTCAACCAGAAATGCTTTGTTTAGACGAATTTGCATTAATGACGAATCGGCAAGAAGGAGCAGAAAGTTAACTCGGTTGTACATTAACCCCTTACATAATTTTAACATTAGCTATTCATTGTGCATCGTCATTAATGCGAGGTTAGAGGGAAATTTTGGGCTAAAAATTAGCGATGAATACGAAATAAGCAACAATGAAGTCTCGACGCGTCGAGCCCAAATTAAGTTTACTCGCCATGACTGTCTTCCCCATGTTCGATGGACCGTGTCGTCGATGACGAGTCGAATGATATCAAAAAATACATCTTAAGATGAACACGCAATCCCTAAGGATTTCACGTGAAGGGCGTTTGCAAAAAATTCCGAGGGTTGAGAGTCCTCGATGTTGGCAAACTTGCTTTCGTGACTGAATTTCATGAATCTTCAGTAGTTCCCCTGGTTCTAATTCCTTTGACGACGGTGTTGAAAGAATACCTCAGGAAGACAAAATTCGCTCATTTTACCCCATTTTTAGACTTTTTTTTCCTCATTCCGACTGTCTAAAAAAATACGTTATCGGAGTATAAATTATGACTGATCTATCGCGTGGCGGGGATGCACAGAACACCGCGCCCGATTCGCAGTAAGCCGTCACTGCGTAATCGTAATTGTAATACTATTACCAATATACTCGTCATACATGTAACTAGTTTATACCTATTTATCAGTCACATATTGGCGACCGTTACGAGATAACTTTTTTTTTCAAGACGCGACAAGTAGAAAATCGCGCTCTGTACCTACGATTTTTCGGATTTGTGGACGTTTCCTTTTCGATGAAGTGTTTTTTTCTTACGTATTTATTCGCAAACGGAAGTGTAGTAATGGCAGAAAACAAAAATGCAGGCCAGGTAACGGCGAAATTAAAAATATTGGAATTTTATGAAGAGACGCGGGAACTGTGGTTACAAACTGCGGACGTGCTTTTCACCACCTCGAACGTCGAATCGGAGACGCATAAGTTTGCTTACCTGTTGCAAAGCCTTAAACGTCCACAAATTGAACATATTCAATCTATTATGGCTACGGCAAACACCCCGGGAGCAACATTGATTTGTATGATTCCAAATAAAACTCGTTATTTTGTTTAGTTTTTCGAATTATGCAAAAATTTTCGTAGGGGTCTGAGCAACTACTTTTTCCTAATTCTCGTAAAAACTTGCATATCTTGCATATTCTGGCAACGTGGAGGGGGTATAATTGGTCCAAGTATGACCTCCTCTTCACTGTCTGGGATGCAGACTCCTCCAACCCCTAGTGACAGATGTGATCCTGCCGTTGCAACGCATTTTTATTCGCTTTCTCCAGTAAAAATTTTCACTTTTGAGCGTCGAGTTGTGCGCAAGTATCTGGTGGCTTCCTCTTCTTCGGTTTCTTTGGACTTCACTCCTATGCTACTGCTTTTTCATATTTTACTTTTTTAAAATTATGTTTTGTTTTCGTTTGTTATTTTGTCCTGTTAACTCATGGGGTAATTTTACGATGGTAGTAGTAGAATTATCAACGACGCAATTGTATTTGGAATTTATCAAAACAAATGAGTGATACTTCAATATTCTCATCTTCATGCACCACCATGATACTTTTCCGGCACATCTTACATCACCAAGATCTTTTCATCGATCTCACGAGATCATTCAAAATCCTCTCAACTGGTAGAAATTTCCACCTCGATTTTAAACGCCTTCATGACACGACTAGTCACGTCTTTGTCGTATCACGACTAATTTCCAACACCCTTTCAACTTGTTGAAAATTCCGAGGTATTTTTTAAGGGGTTCTTACATAACCCTCTTTTCATTTGGAATTCGGTAGTTAAGTCAGCTTTATATTAGCTATATTTCTTCATTAGAAAAGTTACCATTTTATGCTACGAAGAAGCAAAAGACAAAACGCCGAAATAGCATCTTAATGGGTACGCGAAAAGAGGGGCGAAAAAAGGGTTAACAGGCTACTAATTCGACTACGTGCAACTTTCAACGTTTTACGACCCCGTTAAAAGGAATAAAATACTCGTGTACGCCTAAGTACCGAATCGAGATAGTCATTTTTATAGCCCGAAATGTTGAAATCGCGCATTTTTATGCTCATATCGATAAACTTCTCGCTCGATACGCTTCGCGGACTCGCAAAATTGTAAAAATGATTCGAATTTATAAAACCTCCGCGCGGTAATCAATTTATGGCGAAATTGTGAAAGACGGCGCGAAAAAAAATGAGTTTGTGTTCTCGTTAGATGTTTTTTTTTCTTACCGTCGACGAGAGAAGTCTTATACAATTAATCATCGAGTTTATTTATCAAAAAAGTGTAATTTTTCTCTTTTACCTTCGTTATACTACAACTCGTACATCGATCGCCTTCAACGCACGAATATTTTACGCGAAATTATCTCGCAGAGTTGAGAAAAATACTTTAGACGACCTAATCCGCCCAAGACGATAACGTACAAGTCTAATGAAGATACCAGCTTAAATCCGGCCAACCGTCTCTACGTTCGAGTAATGTACCGCGGTTTAATATATACCGAAAATACGAATCATATCTTAGAATGTACCAGAATTAGAAACCGCGCCGGCATCGTCAAGGGTAAATCTTCGAAAATAGCTATATTAACGTTAACACGACGGATTACATCGCATAGAGATGATTAGAATTCGTCGACTGCGCGGCGATCGCAGGGTTAGCTCAGTACGAATCGCCAAAACGGCTTCTGAAATTTTCCACCATTTTACCAATAAAAAAGAACCATTTTCAACGAGCACCCTGCTAAATTCCTGCACCATAACCGACTCTGAAATCTCACTAAATAAAAACGCAAAAGAAAATCCGGAAAATTTGTATTATTGTCACTGAATAAATATTTTCACCGCACAAGATATATATAAACACATTAAATATAGAAAAAAGGGAAACACAAGAGAGAGGGCCAGGTCACCCCAACACGAGCGATAGAAGACTAACTATAAAAACTAGAACTGCTACGCGTTACATTGTGTAGGCTAGATAGCCTTTTTCTAAGGGATGATTCATCCGGTTATTCTCGAGTGTGCGTAGGTTTATCGGTTTTATGGGTTATTTCCCAACCAATTATTTACCTACTAATTTTACCTACTTGTTTTCTTTTTAGTTTTTGAACATACACCCCCCTTGAGGTATCACCTCAATCAAGTAGGATTTTTTATAAACTGACAGGGTTTTATATCGTTGACCGAATTTTAGATTTCCATTTTTTTTTTTTTTTTGAAATTGGAATAGAGCTAGAAGGCTGCGGAGAGAGATAATGAGAGCGAATCTTGATCTTAGATTTCATGGGCACTCATGAAACGAGCAACATGCTCACCTGTCATAGTTTGAATTATTATATTGCACACGGGCCAAGCGTGCGTACTCGTATCGAGTACTAGGTGAGGAATAGTGCCATCCTCAATTTCCTGGTACCAGGAATAAAATTTTTTTTTTTTTATATATAGATTCGTCTCTAGGCCTCAAAATTAGGATTATATAAGAAGAAACTGTAAGCGAATTTAACAAAATATATTATTCTAATTATAATCAAAACAATAAACAAAAACAAAAAAAACCTGTTTCTTCTTTCTCTCTCTTATTGATTCGGATGTATTTCGATATTATTATTTTCTCGAGGGTTACCTGTAACAAAATTGAATTAGGTTTCGATGGGCATTTTTATGATCTTAATGATCGGTCTTTTTAATATCCCATTTGAAGTTTGTAAATCGACAACGCGGACCTTCCCGTCGTCGCCTAAATATACTTTTTTCACCCTCCCATAGGTCCACTGCATTGGCCTCACGTTATCCTCCTTTACTATAACGAAATCGTTTTCGGATAATGGATCCTTACCGTCGACCCATTTATAACGCTGTTGTAGCGTATGGAGGTATTCGGTGGTCCAACGCTTCCAGAACAACTGGGTCATCTTCGTTACCTGTTCCCAATGCTTTAATCGATTGTTAGGGATAGTTGTGTAGTCGATACCAGGTAACGAAGTGATTGGACCTCCTATCAGAAAATGGCCCGGTGTTAGGGCATTTAAATCACTAGGTTCAGCACTCTCAGGCGTCAAAGGTCGAGAATTTAAACAGGCCTCGATTTGGGCAACCAACGTCGAAAATTGATCCAATTTCAGGGTATAAGAGTCTATAGTTTTATATAAATGACCCTTGACGGATTTCACTCCCGCTTCCCAAATCCCACCGAAGTGAGGAGCTCGGGGTGGAATGAAATGCCACTGAATACCCTTGTCGGTAGCGAATTTGGTTATCTTAGAGGCGTCTTTTTCCACCAACGAATACATTTCGTTTATTTTTCGCTTAGCTCCGACGAACGTTGTACCATTATCAGAATATATGTGGGTAGGCATACCGCGACGTGATATAAATCGTGTTAGAGCTTCGAGGAATTTCTCGGTAGTTAGATCGTAAACTACTTCGATATGAATTGCCTTTGATGCGAAACAAACAAAAATGGCTAAGTATACCTTAATTTTTGTGCGGCATCGCCCACCTGCCTGTATTAACTGGAATGGTCCAGCATAGTCCACACCAGTATGGGTGAAGGGTTTGCTTGGACGCACCCTTGACTCCGGCAAGTTTGCCATCACCTCATTTTGAGTCCGAGCTGACATTTTTACGCATGTATGGCATCTCTTTAAACACCTAGCAATGCACGAATTCGCGTGAACGATCCAATACTGTCTTCGCAAGACAGATTTTAAATATTTTGGACCCGCGTGTAAGTTCGTCAAATGTTCGTGCATCACTATAAGCGTCGTTAATCTATGAGTCGGAGACAGAAGCGCTGGATGTCGTTGATCGAACGACATGTCCGCATTATCTAGTCTACCTCCAACCCTTAGGATACCATCTACGTCTAGGAAAGGTTTCAAGTTCCTTATTAGACTGTCCTTATCGATAGGCTTATTATTATTAATACTGTTAATTTCTGCTCGGAAAGTTTCAGCTTGGGATAATTTGATTAAAATCATTTTCGCATATTCGATATCGTGGACTTGTAAAATTCGCCCGTCGATGCGATTTGGTCGTGGAAAATATGGTGAACGATTGCGACGTATTCTCGCAGCGTATGCAACAATTCGCAGCAATTTATTATACCCTCGGTTATACACCAACTTTGTCGAATTTGTACCTGTATCAGGCAGACCGACTTTCTCGAATATATTGCTTTTGAACTGAGCAGCTACCAAGGTAGCACCTCGTATCACCTTCCGCTCTTCAGTCGTATTTGGATCAGGAAAATAATTTACGGTGTCCGTCCATGGATCTTTAGTATTTCGCAGCCAAGAAGGACCAAAAAACCATTCCTGTTGCTTCTCAATCAAGTCCTTTGGATCCGAGCCGCGCGATAATACATCGGCTGGATTTGATGATGTTTCGACGTGATCCCAATGACAATTTTTTGTCAAGGTTTGAATCGCACTGA
>QBDW01001197.1:0-56189 GCA_003261595.1 Maconellicoccus hirsutus
CCGTTTTAAAACTAACGTGTTCGTTACGCGGCTTCTGCGCACGGCAACATGTCGCAACGTTGCAAAACGCGGCAGATTTTTTCAAAACATAACTCGCGTTTCCAAGAGTATTTATAGGGGGATTTTTTTGAAATTTTGTATGTAAGTTTTTGTTGTAAAAATACAACTTTTCGTTTTTTGAAATTTAAAATCGGACGAAAAGAAGCGGAGTTAGCATAATTTTGGTTTTTATTAAATACCTCCCCCCCTATGAGGGCAAAATTCTTCAAAGTTGGCCTAGGTAATTAGGGTACCATACCTCAAAAGCTGTTGTGGGTAATTTTGATTTTTTTCAAAAACTTGGGGGAGGAGGTGCTAAAATGTCGAAAATTTGATTTTTGAAGCATAACTCCCCTTCTATGGGACCAAAAAGGTTAAAATTTTGGATTTGGAGGTTAAATACGATTTAAAGAAAAGTACTATTTCAAAATTTTTATATCTCAATTTTGCCTTAAAAATTTGGGGTTTTTTAAATCAAAATTTGCCCTTCGCTATATTTTTCGCATCAAGTTTAGATCAAGAGCTTTCGTTTAAAAAAAAGATTAGCTCTCTAACTATATTAGGGGCTGAATGAGAACGTCATGAACTTTTTTGCTTGTAGCTTTATATATACGTAATATACATACGCAACGCGCAGCTCGTAAAACGTTCCAAATTATCGATACCGTTTGTTTTGGATTCGAGCGAAACGGTCGTAAGTGCGATTTTATTATTTTTCTCATTCATCCGTTATTTACGCGTGAAAACACGAATATTCTAAATCAACGTGTAATTTAACACGTATTTACGAGATTGGTTTAACCAGCCCTGAAGTACGTAATAAATTCAAGCCAGACACCTTGAGTGGCTTTTCCTGGACCAGTTTTTTCATAATTCGAAACGACGCGATGCATGAAAAAAAATCCGTTTCTTACCTTCGTCGAGCTTTTGCGTTGATGAAGTTCCTTTCTTGCTGAATTGAAATTTCACTAAAAGCGGTTTTCTTTTTCGTTTCGTAATACTTTGTTTTTTTGTCCAAGGAAACCCACTTGAGGTGTCCGGCTGGAATTTTCTAGAAATGTAGCCAAGTCGGTTGGGCAGGTTGGGAATATGAGAGAAAGAAGTTTTTAGCTGCCCAATCTGAAATAGACGTATTCTGGAGCATTTCGAATTCCCGGAGAAAAATAAAAATCGGGCTGGAGGCTCCAGAACGGCTTACCGAAACGATTTTCGAATTTAGCGAGTTCAAATTAGGGGGAAAACATTTTTTGCGTGATTTAAAATTTTTCGATTTTTTTTGTTTTTTTAATTCTCTTATTTTTTATTGAAATTTTGTAATTTTCAAATTTCAAAAATTCGCCAAAAATCGAAAAGTCAACTTGGTCAGCTAAAATTTTGGTTTTGAGTTTTTTTTTTGACATGCTCTTTCCAAAAATCCAATCCCCGTTCGAATCCGAGCCGGACACCTCGAGTAGTTCCTTTGTAATTCCAGAAGGACGAGAAAACCGGGTTAACGTGTTAACGTAAATTTCCCGCTAGTATGCGGCGGCTGGTGTCAACTTGACGGGCGTAACTTTCGTGATTTTTCGATACTTTTTGCCCGAAAACTATCGATTTTTTTGGTACATTACATATGAAGTTTTTTCTTTTAATTAGTATCTTAAACGTGTTAAAAAATATTTTAACGAAAAAAAAGAATTATTCTTCGATTTGGCCCAAAAAATGGCGCGAAAAAGTGGGTTTTAGGTGATGTGCCCAATTTACAAAAATTTTGATTATTAAGTTATACCTGCAGGCGCATAACATAATAATTTTGTGGGCATTTTTTTTGTGCTGCGACTAATTATCAATGTCGATTTCCGGCTTTTTTGAGAGGTAGGAATTTCACATATTTTTTTCCATAACGATGTTCAAATGGAAAAAAATGAAAACAGAAAAGGAAAAATTGCCCAAGCGGAGCGACGGCGAAAATTTTTTATACATCTACTTCTATTATTTTTGAGGAGGTTTATAATTAATTACTAAAAATGGGGGAAATTTTTGAATATTTCCAACCAGGGCAAATCCTCGTGTCCAGCAGGGAAATGCCCTGATTGCCTTGGGCCAGTTACGGGCCTGGAAAAATTGGAAAAAAATCACTTTTAAAAAATGTTGAAAATCGTGGTACCTTTTTGTCGCGGTCTTTGTTATTTCATCCGTGTGTGTACTCGTATTCGCCGAAAAACGATTTCGGTGGAGGCATTAATTCAATTCGCTCGAAAGCTGTGGCATGGCGTATCTAATTTAAATACAAGCCGGCGAATTGATCGCCTTCGATGCAAATGTGCATATCGACGATGGCATTTAGCTTTGATTTTTGGTGTTTTTACCTTATTTTGTCGTTCAAAACGTGGGAAAAGTCGTAGTATTTTATAGCGCATTTAGTTTTGTTTAATTATACTGTTACTCGTCGCGTGTGTATTGAAACGTTTTTAATTATGTTTTTCGAGCAAAATCGCGATGCTGAAGCTGTACGCGTGTTTGTTTGCGAGAACATACGCGAGATCACCTAGGGCGAAATTTTTCAAAGTTGTAAAAAGTATTAAACATATGTAGTGACAACGCGAGTTATTATCGCATTTCAGTATTCGCAGTCGCAAACATAGCGATTGCGAACGCAACAAAGGTTAAAGTCTGAGTGGAAAAGTTTTCATGTTGAATTTTTCACGCGAGAGTAATTTTTTCTGCGCGAAGTATCCAACCATCCGCCAATCGGCCGAATGCTATGACCATTGACTATTGTATGCGCGGCGAACAATTCTTTTTTCTATTGATAAAGTAAAAATATTGGAGTAAATTATAGCGTTTTAAATTCTCCGGAGGTACGTGTTCGTTGAATCGTGAAAATGATAAAGAACCTACGAGTATATAAGCGATGCGATGGTTTTCGTTTGTGTATTTTACGTCTACACTTACATCCCGACCATACAACCACATACTTAGTATACGTGTAGTTGTGTATGTCTATGCACAACACATGCGCGTAAATCTTTTCGAAATAAGTATGCTTTCATATGACGACGTATCAACCGTAAGTAGTAATTTTTCCTTCGTTTTTTAATAAGGTAAAAGCGATAAAATATTGTTATCGACGTTTTATCGAATAAAAATCAAGCCAGATTGGTGGTACCTTGGTGCATCGCAGCTTCCACGTACGATACGTCATATTAAAAATGAGCTTCTTCGTGAAAATGTGTAGTAAACGGGTAGTACCTTTGGGAAAAAAGGACGCGAAAAGATTTAACCAACGGTGGGTTTTCTTTTGCTATCGTGCCAGACGAATATTTTAATTTAGAAAGTGTCAAAATTATTTTAAATATTTTCATCGATTCGTGTTCGTACTTCGTACATAGGTCTCGCAAATAAGTACGCAGAAGAGGATTCGAGGAGGTACATATAACTGCGTGGTATGCGTGTAGAATGTAGAGTTCACGAAAAATAGCTACAAAAATATCGTCGACGAAGTTCTTTGTTATTTTTCAAAGGATCACAGGAAATTGTTGAAATTTTTCTCTTCGGTGGGGGTAAACTCTCGAACGATTGTGTCGTTTTTGCAATGAAAAATTTTCCGAATTCAAGAAGGCGTATCGTAGCGAAAATTATAAATTAATTATCTTCGCCTTAAAATGTTGTTTTCGGCGTATTTCGTTTCGAAAAAATTTCGAGTATTTTTGGATTGTCACGATTTATTTTCATTCTGGTACAAAGGGCGGATGAAAACGATCGTATTATTCAAAAGACCATTTGCGAGGTGATACAACTAATTGGTTTGGGGCAGTTTTGTAGCATATTCTTAATCTATAAATAGTCACGATTAGTCTACAGTTCAAAAGGTACAAAGTGCTCTAGAAACACGATTTACCTTGCATTTTTATGGGTTAAAATTCCACGAAGAAGTCAGAAATCCAGATTTTTTTTTGAGACAATTTTGAGTATATAACGCTCAGATTTGGGGGGATTTTGAGATCCTTTCCTCAAGACGTTGTAGCTTTGTTTGAGTCGATTTTGAGCCTACTTCGTTTAGATATGAGTCGACTTTCTGATTTGAGTGAGTTTTTGAGATACATCAAAAAGGGTTAAAATTTGTGAATTTTAAGCTCAAATTTGACTAAATTACTGAGTTTTTCCTCGAATGTAGTCAGGCAAAACGCCAAAATGGGTTAAAATTCCACGAAGAAATCAAAAATCCAGATAATTTTTTTTGTGAGACAATTTTGAGTATACATATAACGCTCAGATTTGAGTGAATTTTTGAATTTTTTTTTCTCAAAAACGGTTTTGCAGTATATCAAAATATGCCAAAATTTAACAAAAAAAAAAAAAAATAATCAAAAATAACGTTAAAACTTTGCTTTAGTTGATTTTAAGCGTATTACGTTTAGATTTGAGTCGATTTTCAGATTTGAGTGACTTTTTGAGTTTTTTTTTCAAAAATGGTCTTGCAATACATCAAAACGGGCTAAAATTTTGCGAAAAATCTAAAAATCTCAATGAGATTTTGTTTCAGCAATTTTTGAGAATTTTAAGCTCAAAGTTTGAGTAAATTATTGAGTTTTTCCTTAAAGGTGTTCCCGAGATGTATCAAAATAGGTTAGAGTTTCTAAGGAAATCAAAAATTCAAATGAATTTTTCTTTTGAATCAATTTTGAGCATATAATGACTTAAATTTGAGCTTAAAATTCTCAAAAATTACTGATACAAATTTTCACCACGATTTGATTTTTTGCAAGACTATTCTCGAGGAAAAACTCAGTAATTTACTCAAATTTGAGCTTAAGATCTTCAAAAATTACTGAAAAAAAATGTAATTACGGTGTTTGCTTTCCTTATGAAATTTTAACCCATTTTGATAGGTCGCAATGTCACTTTTGAAAAAATTCGCTCGACAAATGTTCTGCCAACTGTTTTTCAAAAATTCTGATTGGTTTTGATTTGATGGATTTTTTCAAAAACGAGTTACTAATTTGTTGAACTTATTAGCGGTCTACTAATTTTGCCTGTTTCCATCTTCAATTTTGTCTAGATCGTCTTTTTCAATATAAAAAAAAGTGTTCTTACGAGTGCTTTTCTTCGATTCATTTCTATTTGTTTCAACTTATCGTAGAAGTCATTCAAAAAGGAAACACTCTGGTGATTACGACTTTATGAAAATTTCCAATCGTCCTGCTTGACGTCACATCACATCCCACAGCTGTAGATTTTTACGAATAATAGCTACAAATTAAGGTGAAGTAAATTTTCATAGACGCTGTGAGACGAGAGCTGAACGAACTGGTGACGCAAACTGGGTGGAATTTTTTTCTGTTCGAATTGTCTTGCGAACACGTGGTGAAACTTTTTCGGCATCTCTAGTGTTTTGTAATTTCACGCAATTTTTTTTCTATCGTTTAAGTAAGGTCATGAAATGAAAATTTCACAATTACGTTGTTATTGTGGGCCAAGCCACGTGTTTGTAAGGCGTTAGTGCTGAAAGGCTATTAACGCATTTATGTGATTCCTTTACCCTAGAGAGTAGTTTTTCGTCGCCTTTACGAGACGAATTATTATCTGAGTGTAGGAGTTGCAAGTACGCGTGTATATTTTGTGTGGTGGCTATTGAAACCAGCTTAATTTGCGGATGAAGAGAAACCTTGGTAAAAGTTAGACTTGGCTACTTGGATCTAGATGATCTTGTTTGTTGACGGATTTCGTTCGAAAGGGTGAGAGGTGTAAACGTGGCAGAGAATTATCATTCCAAACACCACGCTTCGTTACACCTCGGAAGCTGATCGATCTGGATGCGAGAAAATTTCGAATATTATTCGAACTCGCGAAAAAGTTACTAAGCTCGCGCGTCATCGATGGTTTGTTAAAACGAACTGACAAATTTCACGTCATTTACATTTCCACATCTCGTCGAATTATTTCTTCTTGCTGCTGTATGGTTCCCTGTATCGGCAATGTTCAACGTTTCTGTTACGCACCTCCCCCCGCCTCCTTTCCGAAACAAACCGAACAAGTTTTTGATTAAGTTTTATGAAACCAATATTTCCGCGACGACGGTTTCCGACATTTCGATTACGCTATTACGTTTATATGTACGCGCACCTCAAACATTACACTTCGAAATCACGTGGTATTTGTCGCCTTTTCTTTATAATAAGTACGATGAGTATACCATTTTCACGAAGCCGTGTAATTTTCTCTTTCTATTTTTTTTTTCTTCTACTAATAGATTTTTTTCTTTTTTATATACAAGCTTGACGACGAGAACGAATGTTTTCTTATAATAAGTATTTATAGGAAAAAAAAAAAAAAAAAAAGAAAAACTAGCTCGTTTAATTGTTTTTGGCTACCCTAAATGGTTTCTGTATTTGCATATTATTGGTTTTGCAATGTAACTAATGCAATAGCAAAGTTCCTTTTTTGTTTTATTTTATTTTTCTCCGTTTTTTTATTTGAATCGTTGTACGATAAAACGACACCATCGCGTCTTTATATTCGATTCGAGGAGGATAAAAAAAGTGCGGCGAGGTTTTAATTAATATCAAATTATTTCACGTTTCAAGAATCTGTTTCTATTCATCGCATCCAATCTAACGTTAAAAAAGCGAATAAGGTGAACGTTGCGTCGACTTTTACCTCATTTCGAAAAATAAACCGAGGAATTTCTTTCGGTGTAATTTTCACTATGCGAAAGTTTTTCTGCGCGGCTAAGATTATGAGGATACGTTATTGTTGAAGAAATTCCTTTCCGTTTGTCTTTTCGTTTCTTTGTTATATCGCTAAAACGACCGGAATAAAATTTTCGCGCGTAAAAAATTCCTATTATGGTAATGGGTTAGCGTAGTACTTAATTAAGCTATATTTATTTTACGTTCCAACGGAGCTAAGAAAATTTCACGTCTTGTTAAATATTACCTCGAGTCCTTCAAATGGAAAACAAGCTTATGGGATTTCTCATTTCGTCGATGTGGTGAAATGAAAATTTTTTCGACGTTTTTGCTCACAAATTTAAATTTTTTCTTGCCGGCGTCTATGGAAATTGTCGATGAGGGAACGTTTTATCAAATGGAAGCGTAGAGGTGAGTGGAGGTTGAGCTCGTGTACGCGGTAATTAAAAAGTCATCATTAAACGTGCTCATCTCGTTGGTAAAATATTGATAGAAATTCAACAATTTTTTCCTCTCATTTTTCAGGTAGTATAGCAGAGTCTCGAATGAACAAAAAAAGCGTCCGCTCGATCGAGTTGTTAAGAGCAATTTTGTGGTTAATTATTGTTCTGTACACTAAAACGAAGATTTTAAGCGACGGTGCCCATTTCTCAGCCTCCCTATTCACCGAGGATTCACCCCCCCCCCCCCCAGATTCTGAAATGCGTATACCGTCCCACCTATTGATTTTAGAAAAGAAAACGTTTCGTCAAAATTATTCCTTGATGTCTCCTCTACATTTTTAGTTATTACAAAAATTCCATTTTGAGCAATCCCCTCAACTCAAAATTGAAAAAACATTCTTTGAAAAAAGTTGAAATCTGATTTTCTTACATTTTCACGAGGAAAATCGAAGATATGCCAAAATTCGTGATCACAAAAGATTTACAATCAATTTTTCTTTCAAGCAGGCTGAAACGAACAAAAATTAATTGTACCACCTAACGTCGTTTTTTAAAGCAAATTTTTCAAACGAAGTATTTTTTTGCTAATTTTTCTACATTTTTAGTTGTTACAATACCTCTCCTCAAAGCGTCTCTTGCCCCTTAAACCACATTTACCTCCATAAAGTTGGAGTAATCGACAATCTATGAAACTAGAGTACATAATTAGATTTTTGCTATTTACGCTGCGAATCTTGAGTTAAATTGAAGATTTTTATTCGATAGTTAAACGTTTTAAATTCATCTTAGAATCTTAGGGCGCTACTGAAAACTCCCAATTATTTGACCAAGTCAGTGGAGGGGAGGGGGTCGGATACCAGAAAGGTTGAATAATCGAAAATAATGTTTTCAGCATAGAAATGACGTGCATTAACTTGAGAAAACGAATTATTCATTCGGAAAATTTATAATTTTTAAAAATATCTATTAAAAAAATTTATTCAAGTTATTGAGAAGTAGGTAGGATCGATTTCTAGAATTTTTCTGAAATTTGAGGACAGGAAATTGCCCCAAATGAAATTTTTACAATAACTAAAAATGTAGAGGAGCCATCAGGGAACAATTTTGATGAAACGTTTTCCTTTCTAAAATCAATACATGGGGCGGTATAGGCGTTTCAGATCTTGGGGGTGGATCCTCGGAAAATAGGGGGGTCTGAAAAGTGGCTGCGCTGTTTGAAATTTTTGTTTTAGTGTATAGAACAAGAATCAACCATAAAAGTGATTTTAATAGCCCGATCGAGCTGATATGCATTTGATACCCACTATAGTCCAAGTATGTATTGGGGAAAAATTCTGCGAACTTTTTAAAATTGAAAAATTTAATGAAAGAGGAAAAAAATATGACGAAGTTATACCCTAAAAAACATTACGAATGGAGTATACGAATATCTGGATTAAATTGACGTAGAGCAAGTTGTGGTTTCGTGTCAAAAATTAGAATATGAAAGTAACAGATTACAAATCAACGACATTGGACGCTTTTAATTTTAAACAAAACACGCAACCGTTGTTCGAATCACAACCGAAAGGATACCGTACATCTGCCGTTCAATTTGAATATTTCGCGCAATGATTTGAAATTACGCGTACAAGTACGCATTGTCTGTATATCTTTTTTTTTCGTGCTTCGTGAAAGTTAACGTATTCCAACTGATTTGTTGACCATTTGGAAATTGTGGGAAAGAGGAATAAAAAATTATAGTACATTTCATTGGCGCGTGTTCGCACTCTATAAATATGCAAATAGCACACACGGGGCGTTGACGCAACATATCGTACTTGGGCTGCATCGGAACAACGGCAGGGGGACGAGAGTGAAAGAAAAACGCGTGAAAAGGAAAGTTTTTGGTGATAAAATTGAAATTTACTATGCGAATGGCATTGCGGTTAAAACGTCTTTTGCACATATTTAGCTCGGTGGAAGTGGAAGAACAGGGCGAAGGAAGGAACCCCGACATGGCGTATTTTTACGAACATGTTTCACGAATCACGACTCGATGCGAGATGAGAGGAGCGAATTCGAACGTTTTCTGCGAGTTTTTACGCGCGAAGTTGAAAAAGACACGAACACGATGGCCCAAAATGGCTATCAAGCGCAACGCCGCCGAGGTATTTTAAAAATGGAAATAAAAACGGTGACACGCGAATGTTAATATAAAATACGGAGAGTAATCGTTTGACGAGAACGATGCGCGAACAAGGAAGGGAATATAAAGTGAAAAACACGCGACGACGAAGACTACGACCGACCGAAAGTGGAGAAAAAAGAAGCGCAACTCTTGAAAATTACGCCTAGTTCGAAAATACACGCTACGCTTTTTCCGGCTTTTTCTTTTCTCGACGTGGCAATTCCGCCGACTCGGGTACTTGAAGTGACTCTTAAAACGGGTAATAAACCGACAACGTGCAGTTACCAAATGCAGATTTTTTAATTTAACGTTTCGACTGCGAGTTATAAAAGATAGAAGCGTGTCGAGCTTCGGTTTCCCTTTTTTTTCCTCGCCTTTGTTCCTCCGCTCCTAGCGCCGAGCTTTTTCGCCGTCTTCTTCGGTAGTCTAAAGCTCGTATATTTCGCACGATAACGCGCTTCTTTATTGGCGTATCGAGCGTCGTAGCACGATCGAGATGTTTTCCATTCCAGCTGCGTTAAGTACGATCTCGCGAAGCGGCCACGTACTTTCATTCCAAGCTCTGTACTCTGTAGTACGCGATTCGTCCTAACGAACCGTTTCGCTCCGCCGATTCGCAACGATAAACATGACGATCCATCAACGACCAACTAATTCAAAAGTCACTATATCCATTTATACGATTATTTATAGGACGCAGCTGGTACGTCGTGCTTGATGGTGACGTTTTTCGCGCTATTTTCCTTTTCTGTACCTTATTCCACTGTTTATTGCGTCGAATTGGAGAAATTTCCTCACGGCGACGTACACTGGGACATTTACTTGATCCAGCGAGTCGAAAGTCGAAAAAGCGATTATCTCGAATAGAACAGAAACCTATGAAGTTCTTGGAAGAAGGTTGAAATGAACTGATTTGGCGCAATTATCAGAAAATTGCGTTCAAAGTCAATGCTGTGATTTTACTCTTTCAAAAATTTCAATTTCATTTATCTCAAAATATCCAAAAAATTCCAAAAAAAAAACTCCCCCGCAGTAAATTATTTGGTGATACATTTTGCTACAAAACGCTATTTTTGGGGAAAATCGATTTTTTTAACACAAAAAGCCCAAAATCATCAAAAATGATGGAAAGTTTTGTTATTCGTACGACTGTTTCAAAAGCCACATCAACGCAAAATTCGCTTTCCACTTGGTCGTTGGTCGTCAAGTGACGCGCGGTTGGAAATCCGACAGTAAATTAAAACGCGTATCTTTGCCCCTTCAATTTACAGGGCCGGCAAGTATTCATACGTAAACGTAGTGTGAGCTGACTAGGCCGCTGATGAACGGGTGCTAACCTGCATCCGCACACTCTGTACGGAGCATTCAAGATGTAATTATTTTACCGAACAAAAATCTCGTAATATTGTATATCTTTTTCCAACGAGAATAAAGAGAATAGAGAGCAAAAGAGGAATTTCGTCTCCTGATATATGAAATATCACGATGAAGAAATTGGCTAAATGGGAACGTCTTTATCGAGTTACAAAGTAGGTCTTATTTTAAGCGGAAAAATACGTTCAGTCTCTTGGGCCCTATGAACAACGAAATTAAGAATTTCTTCGGCAACTTTTCCTTTTCTCTATTTTATAATTGAAAGATAGTAACACGTTGAAATTTATACGTTGGAAGATCGAATTTGCGAAAGTTGAACGAGAATGAATGGCGTGTTTATGTGCCAGACATACATAAAAGTGATACCAACCGTTCGAAAAGAAGAATCAGTTTTTTCTGCTTCAAAACGTCTCGTGTTTATTGGCCTTAGACGTTGGAAATGTTGGAATCAACGCGAACTGAAAATTTTTCATTTTTTTGCGCCCGCGAAAAACGACGCGTTCGGTTTTGCGATAAAATCGAACGCGGCGATGTATTTTTTCTATTTATTAATCCGTTACTCTGTATCGATAACATGAAAACTTTTAGTAACAGTTGAAACGACTGCAACAGTAATAAAATTGAAAACTTTTTATTAAATGTACAATCGAAAGCTTATTTTCATCATTATACAGCTCGTGTTTTTTTCCACGAAATGAAACGAGAACAGATTCGTTTGACCGTAAAGAAATTCGACTAAGGTTCGGTTAATTGATAATCTATCATTTGTTTGTATATAGTTTTTTACAGAGGCAGCTCGTTGCAATTTTTTTCATCGCTGCAAATTGGCTTTTAATTATATTGAATTACCAATAGAAACAGCGTACGGCGAACGTTATTAAAAAGTTTTACAAAGCACGAAATAAAGCGTGGGAAAAATTGAATTCATACGTCGCGTCGTGGAGTGATACTCGTATTGATCCAAAAAGGAAAAAAAAAAGGATTTAACCTCTTTCAATAGAATAAAAAATTGATTATTATACGCACGTATGTATGAACGTGTAATTAAAATATTCGTAAACGAAGAAATATTTTCTCATCGATCACTCCTAAATTTGACAAATGCCAGTTATTGTAACTACATACCACAAGTTTCGATCGATTAGCGCATATTACATACGTATAATAAGAGAGAAAAAAAGTTATCACACTACTTTTTCTATCCCTTGCTGCATTTACTATTTACCCTCGTATTTGAAAGTTCGCAGCTTTCGAGTCAAAGAGCGTACAAAATTTGGTACATGAACCTATTCGTATTAGGAAAACCTGAATTCAAACCATTAGAACAGATATGATTCTTATACGCTTCAAAACGTGCAGAAAATCCCCTCCGTCCCCTCCACCGCGCTCTTACCATGTCTGAAATCAATCAAACGTAATTACGTGTGATTTACAGGAGTTAAGACATCGTATTCTTGCGTTATTATCGACTTTTTCTTAATCGAGTAACTCGGGCAATACATTTGAAGCGAAGATGTCGGCGTATTTAATTAATTATTAAATTCAATGCTGATAAAATAACGAAAACCTGTACAAAAAGACGGACGAGTTAGGGCGGTGTAATTTGCTTCGTATGCGGTCAAAATTCCGTCTAAGCTAATGAAAATTAATTCCAACATTTTCTTAATTACAAAAGCGCGTATAGCTATATAGCCGGCGGCCATATGTGTTTAGCGTTCGGCTAAACAATGAGAAATTTTACAGCGTAATTCTCGGTCTCTAATGCAACGAAACATGAAAATTTCTCTAAAACAAACGTTCGCGTTGGGACGCTGGTTTTTTTTGTCTCTGCCGACGACGACGTATTGTCGAATTTTCGGAGGTTTAATAAATTTAATGAAAATTCATCAACGGCGTTGGTTCTTGGGCGGCGCGGCGGCGACCAGGCAACAGCGGCGTACCGTAATATTGGTCGTAGCGACGATATTATATTTGTACGATGACGCGAAGCTAAGCGTTTTAAGCTCGCGTTATCTATAATATACGTATAAAATGATAGCCGTTCTCTTTGTGGCCTCATCGCGCCAGAACGCGAGCGAACCAAATTTCGTCAAATTTTCAACATGGTAAATTACCGGTAATTATCGTAAATACGGAAAGTTGATGGTGAGTTGCCAAAAAACCCGCGAATTTATGGTAAATCATCGTTGGTTACTAACTGTAAGTCAACAGTAAATTACTGTAAATTGGTGGTGAAATACACAGAGTGACGGTAAATTACTGCAAATTATGGTTAAATCATTGTAAATTAGTGGTATATTACGATATTAGTGGTAAATCGCCATAAATTACCGGTAAATTACCATAAATTACCATAAATTACTGTCAAGTTACCACAAATTACTGGTAAATTACCATTAATTACTGGTAAATTACCATTAATTACCGGTAAGTTACCACAAATTACTGGTAAATTACCATTAATTACTGGTAAGTTATCACAAATTACTGGTAAATTACCATTAATTACCGGTAAGTTACCAAAAATTACTGGTAAATTACCATTAATTACCGGTAAATTACCACAAATTACCGGTAAATTACCATAAATTACTGTCGAGTTACCACAAATTTCCGTATATTACCGATAAATTACCATAGATTACCGGTAAATTAACATGAATTACCGGTAAATTACCATAACTTACCGGAAAATTACTGGAAATACTGCAAACTTACGGTAATTATTGCAACTTATCAAAATTGCATCACGATATGACATTTGCAACAATTTTGCTGTCATTCGCTTTTCCGTAAAACGGTTCTCAATATTTGCTTTTGTTTTCCAAGCACAAATTTTTTAGTGAAATGAAATTGCGATAAATTTAAAAAAATGCTTTGACAATTTTTCTGTAATTTTTTTTGTGTGAAAGAAACGTAATTCTTGTGTGATACAATATAAAAAACTCTAACGGAGAGCAACAGCAGAGCGCATTAACATTCTTCTATCTTATCGAGTAAGATTTCAAAATATGGTACTTAAATGACACATTTTGGTTTGGAGATGATTTCATTCAGTGCATGCAACAATTCTATCTAGGGGTGGTGAAACAAATCAAGAAACAAAAATGAAACTAAACGCACTGTTTTCAAAAAAATTGCTGTAACGTTATGCGAAACGAAACGAAATGATTTTGTTTGGAAAAAAGTAACGAAATGTGGAACGAAGCGTTTTCGTTACCGTAATTTTAAACATTCAATTTGTGATTTTTCCATTATTTTTCAACGGAATATATGTTTGTTTGGTGCTCCCACTGAGATATTTCCAAGAAAATCATGCTAGAAGGCTTATCTTGTAAAAAGTTTTTGTTTTAAAAGATGAATTTTTTGGAAAAATGAACGAAACGAAATCATTTCAGCAAAAAAACGAAACGAAATGATTTCGTTCCAACACTCCTGATTTCATCATCTCTGAAAAAATTTATCCGAAAAAAATTTACCCATGCTTCTTTAATTTTTTTTACCTCCCTCCCTCCCCCCCTGGGAAATCCTGGCTACGCTACTGGCCAAAGGGCCAAGAAGATTTTTGTAACATCAATTACGATCGAGAGTTGTTATGAATAGAAAAAATAGGAATGTGCGGCGGCGAGCATTGCTAAGCAATGTGAGGGGGGTTTGAGGACGAAGCCCCTAATACTAGCTAAGCTAGTATCGAATACAATGTGTATACGCTGCTCCTTTTTATTCGTTGAGAAACGCGAAATTTGCGTGGAAAAACCGCAAAAAGTACGCGAACTAGGGCGTTATGTCAAATACGGCGAAGTTTATTCGCGAAAGTTCAAAAGTGCTTACCTTTTTGCCGTGTATCCAAAGCACTTGCTGATTTTCGCTGGGACTTTGCGGATTGTCCATTATTGGCCAATTCTTTATGATGCAGGTTATGTTTAAATTACTTCCTTTGTTTATGTAAATATCCGGCGCTCCGATTATCGACGTGATGGGTTCTGTAAAAATTAAAATATTTGGCTACAATGTCGACTAACGCAGGCTCTATGCCAAAATGAAAAATGTTCACGCCCGCGATGCAGCCGGACGAAAACGAATTCACGGCGTTGGTAGGAGTGTAGTAGTGTACGTTATCTTACGAGTATGGACTGGACGCAATTTGACGGCAAGGCCGCGACAGATAGAACCTAAGGACACTTTGGAGTACCCAGGGTACTCGCATGTTGAAAATGAACTAGGTTTCGTCCTTTGACCGTAATTATTATGGACGCCGCGCAGCGACCGCGGCTGGTCAACACGAGCGCGAGTATCGGCTACGCTATAAATTATCCCGCTGGAACCTATTCCTGTCAGAGGAATTAATCATTGGGCCGTTATTTCATCATAAATGAATTCCGGCTCGCGAATCTCGCATCTCGGGGACAACTTTATTAGCTTTATGTTGATAGCTATACAACGGTGATTTGTTTTATTAATGTCTCCCCTAATTTAACGGTATATCAATTTACAACGCCGTTACGCTTCCATAAAGGCATACGACTTTTATTTTTAGCTTTTACATATTTTTTTTTACGCGCGTCGCGTCGCGTCGTGTTTTTCCAGCAAGAAAAAATATACTCGAATCGATCGATATTGCTAATAACAAAGTATAGGTCCCGCTCTTTTTTCTATTGCCAATGAATTATTTTGATGCATAATTTTTTTTAACGCGAATTTCGTAGTTTTTTTCTATACACAGAAAAACTTGACGTTTGTTCGGGTATATTTCGCTCGCAGAAGTACGTACTACGTATATAAATTGATGTGGAAATTTAATGTCGCGTACTCGTACGTTAAGTGTTACGTAAATTGGCTGTATTCACAGCAAATAAATATGAAGCGAATCGAAATTTTTTCCCTCATTTTTCTTGATTTAGATCGAATGAAAATGAATTTTAATGCGACATACGTACGCTTTCGCGCGCTCGACGAACCTTTGAAGATGGAGTTTTATGTTTTTCTATTCGATTTCTTCAACGAGGAAATAAGCTTATGTATTTTTCGATTATTACGCGTGTACTCGTACTTATAACGTCTTTTTTTTCCCACAGATGTGTCATGGTTCAAGAAACGTCGGTGTATTTTCGCAGCTGGTCAAGAAGTCGAAGCGAGTTCATCGGTTATTTCTCAGGTAAATTTTGGAAGTTTCTAATATTATGTATTTTCGCATGAAAATCATGTTGGTAATTTTTAAAGAAAGATTTCGCGTATCAATGGAATGTAAAAGGAATTTCGATTTGGTATTTTTGTTCCTTTTCAAACATTTGTGTACATGTAGGTTCAGCACACTGAAATCTAAAGACAAGATATTATGTAAATGATTTTAAAGAGGGGAAAAAATGAAAAATCCGCAAAACAAGGCAACAAGAAAGAAAACAAAATGTTATCGTAATCTTCTACACACAAACATGCCGAAGAATCGCGAATATGAATATTAAAAATTGAATTCCAATTGTTAAATATCATCGAAAATGAATTCCCTGTTGAAGCGGTAATTTGTTTTTTTTATGCAAAACAAACAATGTCAAAAGTTATGGAATTTTGCGCGATGAAAGTATCGAGGAATTTTCTCTAAGTAAATACGAAAATTTTTACGATTTGCGGAATATTTAAAGTTAACAATACGAACAGTAAGATATTTAATATTAAAACTACTTTTTTAGATGATGAAATATGAAGGAAAGAAAGTCAATAAGCAATGCCTCCGCTTCATTAAAACTTAACGAATAAAAAAGAAGTATAAAAATATGTATCTTTATAGTGAAAAAAAAACGCTCAAAAGTAAAGAAAACTTTGTGTAAATTTGATACCGAAAGTATCGCGTTTTTAAATTATTTATAAGATTGCTTCAAAAAATCAAAAAAAATTCAAGAGAACCAGTAAGGATAATTTTTAATGTTTTTGGAATAACTGTTTTTTTGAAAAGCGAATGTATTTTTAAAATCGAAGTAAACTATCGGTCGAATTCTCATTTCTTTATTATTTTTCAATCGCGCAAACGAGACGAGTGCGACGATTAATTCATCGAATTTAATTCAATATAGGAAATGGAATGAAAACAAAAACAAAACGAGAAAAAAATCGTAAAAAACAAACGTAAAAAACGTGGGATTAATCAACGTAACGTTGGATTAGGTCACTTTTAAAACACACCAACTTGTTATTTCTCCGCAACGCGGAACCGTGGTCGTGGTTTTGACTTGAAATAAAGTTGGTAAAACGTGTTCCAAACAAGTTGGTGGTTAAGGTGGTGTTTGCTTTATGGAATTTAGAAAATTTCACCCGAACTAGTCGTAAACTTCATGGTAAGTTGAGAAATTAAAACCAATTTCGTCGGTACTCGCGTTCGTATACTCTTTTAAACCGTAGTGTAACTGGTAACGTGGTGTACTCAAAGTGGTAGTTTACCTTCGAAAAGCTTTCACAGATGAGATTAATATCTTTTAAAAGTATACGTATCGGTTTTGAAACGTCGTAGTTTTTGTTGATAATGTTGCGTGGAATCAGAGGTAGAAAGTGACTGGTACTTGTTGCAGGTCGTTTTACGTTCTTAATTTTCGCGATCTAGTCATCGTATTTTGTTCGACGTTGGTCTCTCTTTTGTTTCTTATAAGAAGTTTAAAAAGGAGCTACGAAGAGTTGTATAATAATTCGACTTGAAGGAAATTCCTCGATTTACCAATGATGGAGTGTTTTTAAAATTTCGATAGCATCAACGGTTTATCAGAAAAATGCCAAAAACATCTTCTTTGAGGTGGAAGGGGGGTAGCTAAAAATTAAAAATACGTGAATCGACGAAAAATCGAATTACGAAATTTCGCTGCTGAAAATTTGACTTTGAAGTTTTTTTGATGTACTCGTACATTTCAATTCTTCGAAGGCCGTAATTGGGTAAGCAAGCCGATCCGGCTTTTTTGCTCAAAAGAATTGAAGTTAATGTGGTAGTTAGGTGCTGTTGAGATACGTTCATGACCAAAATTTCAGACCCCTAACCCCACCCCTTGTTGAAAAAAAATTCCTAATTGAAAAACAGATCGGAATTTTTTTCTCAAAAACAGTAAGAGGAGGGAGGTTGAAATTTTGGTATGTGGCAGACACTTATGTATGGTCTACATTATACAAAAAAATCGATAATCCCCTCCAACATTTCACCCCAACCAAAATACGTTTCTCAACTTGATTTTTTATATTTAACTATGTCCCCACTGAGTGAAAATTTTGAAACTTTGGTGGTAGGTGCACTATTGACCCCTAAATAATATAAATATATTTTTTTAATTTTCACTCAATAGGGTCATGGTGAAAAACTGAGGAAACGTATAAAAACCGACTTTTTCTACTCGAAAAAAATCGTAAGGTCATTTTCAAATTATTTATAATAAAATATGTTATATAGACAAAGACCCAAAAATCGGTAGATTTCGAGAAAGAAATTGTTGAAATGATGAATTCAAGTGCGCGCGCAGTCATCTGCACTTCCCACTGTGCGGTAGCGCTTCGTTCGTGACGACGCGTCAAGCGCCGCGTTGAACGAGTTATCGTATGAATCATGTTATAACGTGCCTAATGCGGCGCGTTGCCCGTTTTTACGAACGAAGCGCAACTCCACTGTGGGAAATGCAGATGATCGCGCGCGCGTTTGAAATCATTCCTTGAACAATTTTTTTCTTAAAATCTACTGATTTTCGGGTCTTTGGCTATATAACGTGTTTTGTTATAAATAATTTGAAGATAATTTTGCGATTTTTTTCGAGTTAAAAAAGTCAATTTTTGTATTTTTTTTTTAGTTTTTTACCACGATTTCGCTGAGTGAAAATTTTGAAACATCGAGTTTAAGCACCTTTTTCACCCCCAAGTAACACAGATTTTTTTCAAAATTTCCACTTGACGGTATCATGGTGAAAAATTGAAAAATTGTATAATAATCGACTTCTTCAATTCAAAAAAAATCGCAAAGTCATCTTCAAATTATTTATAGCAAAATATGTTATATAGCCAAAGACCCAAAAACTGATAGATTTCGAGAAAAAAATTATTTAAGTTACGAATTTAGACGCGTGCGCGATCATCTGCATTTTCCACAGTGCGGCAGCGCTTCGTTCGTAACAACGGGCAACGCACCGCATTGGGCACGTCATGACATGAAACGCACACCTTTTCGTTTCATGCAATAACGTGCCTAACGTCGCGCGTTGTTACGAACGAAGCACTAACGCACAGTGGGAAATGCAGATGATCACGCGCGCGCTTGAATTCATTACTTTTCACCATGATCCCGGTTGAGTAAAAATTTTGAAAAAATATTTATATTATTTGGGGATCATTAGGACACTTATCACCGGAGTTTCAAAATTTTCACTCAGCGGGACCATGGTTAAATGAAAATAAAACAAGTCAAGAAACTGGTTGCTTTTTCAAATAAGACTATGCTTAATAATTACACATGGTACTACGTAGTACGTACTGTATGTGCGGCTGCAATTATTCGCGTGTATTCAAATTTATCAATTCGATTTCGTTGCTTTCGCGTTGAAATATCGTTATGTAATATACATCACATGTACATGTTAGAAGATCGTGTCAAACTGTCTGTCGGCTTGACCGCAAGTATTCTCGTATGCGAGTTTGGATAGGACGATTCGATTTAATTGAACGATTGCGGCTTATTATGTGTTTGAAAGGTCTCGGTTTGACGGGATTACGGTGGCTTTTGATATTAAACTAAGATTGGTCTGTTGCGTACATATAGTTTGATTGAAATGTGTACGAAAACGTTGCACGAATGATAGGTTTGTAATATCTCGCGATACGATTGCGGCGCGACGGTGCTTTTCCCTCGGGTCGAAGGTAACGGTCGCGACGCGACGACGTGGTAATCGGTTATAGACGTCGAGTGGAGGCAGTTGCTGGAATGAGATAGTCGTCAAGATTCTAAAAACAGAAAGGAACATCGATTGTTTTATTTGACTGTTCGACTCGCGGCGCAGAAGTTATGAAGACGTAGCCGAGTCCGTAATGAAAAGAATTAATTTCTATTAATCGAATGCGAACGTCGAGTGCAGAAATAGACGCTATACCTCGAATAACGAATACCTGCATAATATTAATAGACTCGAGCGAAATTTTCCCAAACTCGGTGGAACACGCGAGTACGTCTACGTACGACGTACATATTCAGCTAAATAAGTACAAAAGCGAGCGGGTTAAATAAAGAGAATTTTCTGGCGAAGAAGTAACTTTATGCGAAGATACGTGCGAGAATTAACCGTATAATACAGCTCGTATGTGTTCTATGTATTTTGCGAAAAGTTAAACGTACGTACGCGCCGTTTTTACACAAGTGAATTTCCGGTTAACCAAATAAACACGCCGAAGCGTCGCAGTCGCAACGAAGAATTTGATATAATGCGCAGTTACATACGAAAAGGCGAAATGATTCTTATTCGTGTGTACGTAAATTGTGTACAGAAACCGCTTGCTTAATAATTTTACCTACAATTATGTATTGTACGTGTTCGAAGGAGTTAACCGAAAGACGTTCTGTTCATTCGAGAGAGCGAAACGAAGAGAAGCAGTGGTTAGTCGTATTCACGTGTGTGTGTAGTATGTACGTCTCGTCTACGTATGTTCACGTTTGCTTGGTAGCAAGAGGTGCAATTTGTTCGCCGATGATTTTACGTTAACATTAAAAATATGAAATATGTTCGCGAGAAGAGGTCGATGATGAAGGGAAATTTTGCGGATCATTATTTTGCTTTTTATTTTCCGAGCAAATCCGTATGGTTGGTAAACAGAATAGCATGATTTGGACGGACGAGGATAACTCGGGAAGTATCCAATTTACGGCGCGGATCTGTAACCGGCGAAGGCGAACATTTAGAGAAGTTGTAATTTGTAAACTTTTAACGGGTTTGTTTGAAACGCGCAAAGTGTGCGGTAAAGCTAGGCGAAAAGTGGCGCGCGGAGGCAAAAGGAAATGAAAAATTTTCACTTCTCGTACGAGTATCTGTAACATAGCGTGACGAGGGGGGGCGGTGGGTAGCGAGTAAAATTTCGTATGTGGTGAAAATTATTATTTCAATCTTCATATCGGTGTATTAGATGTATAGCTGGAAAACGTTTTCGGCTAACGAAAGAGTTTTCGACCTTAATCGCGCATTGTTAGAATATACGAGTGTACTCGTAAAAGGAGGCTCTTTTGTACGAGGCGGCTAAACGAATCGATGTTATTAGAATTCAAACTATGACAGAGTTCACGAGTATTGATAACAAAAGACGATGATTTCATTAATAGAAATTCGGGTGAAAGGTGCGGATAGCGAGACAAACGGAATTCGCGTGATCTTGACGGTAAACTTTGGTTATTATAATACTTCGTCTTAACGTTTATTAATTAATATTCGCGAGCCGAGTTACCCGTTCGGAGTTGGAAGTTTCTTTGATGTTTATTACGGCGATATGATGCGACGACGACGTGTCGCCGAAATTCGGTTCCAGGGCATTGTATGGAGGCGTTGGTACGCCGCCGTTGGAGGGTTATAAATGCCGTAAGGGGAGGGAGAGTGTATTGTACATATGTAGAGCGCGTGGTGTAGTCTGTACTGGATACGCTACAGGCTCGTAACTAGCCCAGGGCAACTAGGGTATTTTCCTGGCGGACATGGGGATTTGCCATAGTTGGAAAAATTCCACCATTTTTAGTAATTAATAAAAAATCTTCTCAAAAATGATAAAAACTTCGCTTTTTTGTGATAGATGCACAAAAAATGGGGGAAACTTACAAAATGGCGGACTTTTTAATTGATAGGTGAGCGTTGTGGCTTCTAAGGGGGGAAAAGTGGATGTAAGAAAAAATTGATTACAACTAAAAATGTTCCTTATAAAATTTCCTACGTATTGAGTTATTAACATTATTCACGTAGAATGTAACAATGACGAGAAAAACGCTCCATAATTGACAAAAATAAGTGATTTTTCACTTTTTTGCTCCTAGCCCAAGACTTCAATATGTCCCCTGGGACTCCTTATTCAAAAACACATGTCTTGTCAACTGCGGGCTCCCCGACTACATGGAGAATAAAGGGAGAAATTCCTCCCCCTCAAAAAAGCTGGACACCGACATTAATAATTTGTCACAGCATGAAAAAAAGTGCCCACAAAATTATTATTTTGTGTACCTGCGTGTGTACGAGTAACTCGATGATCAAAATTTTCGTAAGTTGTGCACATCACCTAAAAACCTCTTTTAAATGTAATTTTTTGGACCAAATCGAAGAATAATTCTTTTTTTTCGTTAAAACATTTTTTAACACGTTTAAGATACTAATTAGAAGAAAAAACTTCAGATGCAATGTACCAAAAAAATCGTTAATTTTTGCGTAAAAAAATATCGAAAAATCACGAACGTTACGCCCGTCAAATTGATACCGGCCGCCGCGTACTAGCGGGAGATTCACGTTAACGCGTTAATCTCGTTTTCTAATCCTTCTGGAGTCACAAATTGTGAAGTTCACTAACCGTTAATTTTTAGCGTTTATCACGTCAAATATTAGTGCGGGGGGGGGGTGATTCAACGCTAGAGTACTTCAAACTATCAACCCTCAAGGGCCGTTTGCCGCCCGGTGCAACTCGCTAGCTATTTTGCCAGATATCGGATTGAAAAAAAAAAAAATTGAAAAAAATTTTTATGTAGCCCGATAAATGATGGATTCTTTCGATGGCAAGGGGGGGGATGACCAAGAATGTAGCATTCACATTTTGCCTATCTCAATAATTGAAGGGGCTCTAAAATGAATTAAAATAAATATGCGGTAGGTGTGAATATAATGTTTTAAATTGCCCTTTTTAAGTAAGGGTATGCAATATAAGTGGTACTCTTGTTTTGCTGTCCATGCTTCAATTTGATATGCCCTGAGTACAAAAAATCCTAGTTACGGGCCTGATACGCTACTTTTGCGGTACATGTCATTCTTTTCCGGTGTCAAGGAAAAGTTGACAGATTTGATTGGAATAATAAATTACCCCAGTGATTGGTCAATTAAGCAAAAGACTTGACGATTTGAGTTGGGCGATTTGGTTGTCGTATGAATTTCTCAAGAATGGCGAAGTGTTTCGAGATGATATCTAAAAACGTAATATTGTTATTACACGTTATCTTTCTTATATTTCAAAAAATAACATCGAGTTGATTCGATAGTATCGATTTGCGTTGAACGGAAAATGACTATTTCAACGTAGCTCGGTTATTAAACTAACATCGCAAATTCTGGCAAATTCTATCAATATAGAACGATTTTTAGAACGACTATAAAAATTTTGTTGTTCGGTTGTATACGCGAGTTGACGTACATGACGAGTAGCTATTGGGTAACTTTTCATTTACATATTTTACGTATTTACCGGATACGGAGATTATTTGAAAGGGGAGGACGAAGAGGAGGAGGAGTAACGGACGCGGCGACGATAACGCAATAAACGAAACTAGCTCTGATAATTGCGCGCTCGTAATGTAACAACGCCCTTTTAGAACATTTATATTGGTAACTACATTAATCGCGTTATTTCTCGTAATACTCGTAGTCGTGGTTCACGGTTCGTGGAAAGTACCTTTAACGAAGCGCTTTGGCGGTATGAGAAATTATAAATACAAAAGAGACGCTGAGTCGTTGAAAATTCGAGTCGAAAGTAAGAAGGGGAGGTTCTTTTCATTAGATGTTTTTTTGCTAAGGTTGAAAAAATTATAAAATGAAACGTAAATTTTTTAAAGCGAATTTTTTCGTGTCGAGCGAAGTATTACGTTGAGAAAAATTAGCTCGGTTTCAGGTTCGGTAAATGTGAAAAAAGAACGGGAATAAAATTACGAGTCGTTGTTGCGCTGGGCTATTCTTATGTCGTTTACGGAATTGCTCGTAAGTGTATTTCATTTTCAGAAGCATGTTCGCTCAGATAACGCGAACGCCCATGGTGAATTTGTAATGCAAAATAGGTACAATTTGCCTGCGTCTTCATAAAGTAGCGGCGACGGCGGCGGTAGCTTTGCGATGAGATATCGAAATACTGAGATGACGACGCAACTCGGAGAGGAATTCGGAATTTTTTATTTGCGGCGGTTTGTAGCATGTTAAAAATTGAGCTTTGCGTACGGAATGTAGCGGCCGGTTACGAAAATTTCGCTTCTCGGTAATCGACTATCCACTTAGATGAGAAATGTGATGCTGATTTATCGTTTTTGCGGCGCGTACAGTCGGTTCAGCCCCTTTATGATTTAAAACGGTTAATCTACGGTTGTAATGGGTTGTGTTGATAATTTTATCAGATGGTGTTCTTCCTTTTAACATTTTCCGAAGAGATATTATGTTTGAAAAGTTTCCAGAGGTTATGACTTGTTCGACTTTGAAGCCGACGGAGAAAGTATTGCACAACTTTCTCTCGTAAAAATCGGACGAACTTCTCGAATGAAATGAACCATGTGCGAGGTTTGTATCGGCTCTTTACGTATATTATCTAAAACGATAGAATATACGTAAATATTATCATCTTTAAAGCAGCACGTATTTTCCTTTGAAATCGGAAGATTTTCTAAATTCTCGCCAACCCGTGTAGTTAGTTTCGTATTGTGATTTATTTTGAAGCGCCACCGCGCCTGTTGTAGGAATCGTATGGCAATGAGGTCTCGAACGAGCTGTGATAACGAGCGGATCAACTTGACGCACGCTTCAGTGACTTTTCTCTGGATGAGGAAAAATAAAGCACGAGGAAGCTCGTTCGTTGTGACAGAACGAAGTCGAAATCCAGCTCATCCTTTTTGATGTAAAATTCCCGTACATTCGCGCTGGCGGAGCGTAGATTGGAACGCAGCGCCGAAGGGAATGGTTGAGAGAAAAGGCGCTCAGAAGAAATAAAACGCGACGCGAAGTCGATTTCCCAATATCAACGGTTCTTTATTAATAAACTGGCGTTTTCGCGAAAGCGTAATTAATCGTGCGCGTGTGTAAGATGGGAAGAGTGCGTGAATTGTGAAATTTCCCAAGTTTCTATGGGAACGCGACGAAAATGAGAGGATACTCGTCTGCTGGAATAGGCGCTAGAAGCTAACGATAATTTACATGTACGAAGGGACAAAAAAGCGATACGTTGAAATTTGACTGATAACGTTAGATATTTCGGAACGTGCGAAAGCAGCCAGCGAGATGGGAATACCAGCTAAAAAGGCTGTTTTAATTATGATGTATCAGCGCTCCTTCCCCCTCCTCTGCATATTAGTTTAACCGCTATTTCGAAAATGTGTGCGTTGTATGTAGCTGTCCCGCGTTTGTGAAATATACGACAAAAATTCCGATTTCAAAGAGTGAAAGTTTCGAGGGTGATCGAAAAACGGCGGATTTATCTACAGTCCATATGGCAAAAAGTGCTTTAAAAATCCGATTCAGCTTGTATTTTTGGGGGACGAAAAAATCGGTTGGATTCTTGTAGAGGAGGGTAAGGCAACCCCGAAAATCAGTATTTTCAATTTTTATATGAGCACAAATGGGGGCTGAAGCCTAAAAAACTCACATTTTCAACTTCAGGTGGGGACAAAAATCCTCTTCACAGTCTTGCAGCAAACACTTCCCTGATTCAGAATATGTGTTTACTGCGTACATCATTAGACTACGGTCAAAAATGGGATGCTGAGCCCCCAAAGTGCGTTTTTTTCTAAAATTTGACCTTTTTTTCCATTTACTTCTTATGGTCTGCGGGATAAAAAAAAACAATGCATTCATGAATTCAATCCACATCCAAAAAAGCGGTTGGCACAACATTCGTTACCCGAATTTTTAAAGTTGCGACGTTCCCCTATTTTTACCGAAAAATCAACTTGTCAACATTTTTTGAAAGTGACATTGCGACCTGTCAAAATGGGTTAAAATTTCACGAGGGATTCAAAGTAATTAAATTTTTTTGAGTAATTTTTGAAGACCTTGAGTTCAAATTTGAGTAAATTACTGATTTTTTCCTCGAAAGTAGTCGTAACGTAAGATGTATCAAATTATTAAGAAATTTTGTTTGAGCAATTTTTAAAAATTCTAAGCTCAAATTTGAGTCATTATTGGCTCAAAATTGATCTAGAAAAAAATTCTTCTGAATTCTCGATTTTCCTACGGAATTTAACTTAATTTGATATATCTCGGGATCACACATTTAAAGAAATACTCAATAATTCTCTCAAATGTTGAGCTTAAAATTCCCAAAAATTGTTGAAACAAAATTTCATTATGATTTTTGGTTTCCTAGCAAAACTTAATTTCGAAAAATGTTGACAAGTTGGTTTTTTGGTAAAAATAGGGGTACGTTGCAACTTTAAAATTCTGCCGATGAATGTTGTGCCAACTGTTTTCTAAAAACTTTGGCTCATTGGATGTGGATTAAACTCACGTATGCGTTGGGTTTATTTCTTTTGTCCCGCAGACCGTAAGACATAAATAGGGTCTTTATAATGTAAAAAAAAGGTCAAATTTGAGGGAAAAAAACGCACTTTGGGGGGTTAGCGCACCATTGTGACCTTAGCCTAATGATGTAAACGCATATTCTGAATAAGGGGAGTGTCTGCTACAAGACTGTGAAGAGGGTTTTTGTCCCCATCTAAACAGAAAATGTTAGTTTTTAGGCTCCAGCCCCCCCCTTGTGCGCGTACAAAAATTCAAAGTTCCGATTTCTAATTGACACAAATGGAACGAGAAGCGGAAAATGTGTCACACTAATAATTACTGTGAACCAGCGTTTCTTAATGTGTATTTTAGTGGGGGGAAAAAAATCGTATTTCTTCGCGTTCGCTAAAACGAAAAAACTTGGGTGAAATGGGCGGTTGTCTTTTTTGCGGAGTATCGGTATATACGTGTTAGCCAAATCTTTAAACCGGCGGCGTTGCATTTTTCATGGTATATGAGTTTTTTTCCCTCTCGACGTCGCGGTTTCCTACCGAGTTCGGGTCGTTAAGGTAAATTAAATGAAAAACGAGCCGGTACGCGAGAAATTTCCAGACGCTTAACGAAAATAAACATAAATCAAGCATTTTTTTTGATGAGGGGAGCGGTTTACGAGTCGTACTTGGCCGGCGATGGCCGGAAGAAAAATGATTATCGAATTACGGCCAAGAGGGAGGTGTTTCTTTCATTTTGGCACGTTCGGTCGCGTACACGATGATAAAAATTAACGTAGATGAACGTGTGAAGGGAAATCGCTACGTTTTCATTTTAAAGGTAATTTCGCAAATCGATGGAGGAAAAATTTGCTCCAAGGTCGACACCTATGAATATCACCATCGCGTCGTGTACGCCGCCGGCGAAATTGACGACGTAATAAAACTGCGATATCGGAAAAGCAAAAACTCAGAAATACGAAGAGGAACGTAGGCGTGAGGGGGAAAAGGCGTCCAGGTTTTCGCAAGGTACACGAATTACGGTATTTCGAACGTGTTGTACGAGCGGAACACGACGAGGCGAAGGAGGTGGAAAAGTCGTTAAATGTTTTTTCCCCCCTCAACGTCGACATATTTTCAAAAATGTGGTGGTAACGTTTTAAGCGTGAAAATTCACGTTATTAAACTTACCGACAACGCTTAGATGAAAAGTAATGCCAACCGGAGGTGTGGTGCCAACTTGACACTGATAAATTCCAGTATCGTTTATTTGCGTTTGCTGTATCCGCAGTACCCAGTCGTTGCCGGGGAATCGATGCACGGTGGAGAAACGTTTATCACGACTATAAGTATTCGTACCGAGCGTCAGTAGATGCAGATCGCGATGTCTCAGCCATGATATCTGAAACAGAAATTATTTCGTTTATGTATACTTAGCGCTACATCGCGAAGTACGAGGTACGGGGATCATTATTGCGTAATCTAAATGGTCGAGGGCCAAGATTCGTGTTCGTCTCGAGCACTTGGATTTTAAGGGTTCGTTCGCTGAAAATCTCACCGTCGTGAAAATTTGATCGTACCTATGTATAATTCGTGAAGTGTAAATAAGACACCGCATCGATGAAATTCAAAGGAAACGTACTACGTTCTTCGGATAATAAAAACGTTTGGTTGTTCTTCGAACTGCTGAAGACGGACGGCCTATATATAAAATGGATCGACGTGTATTAAGGGATACAAATAAATATTCATTACTCGTAGAATTCGAAAAGATCTCAGCTCGGCCATGCCATTAGTTGTGCAAAGTTTGCCTTCGTTAAAATTCCGCTTATCCTCTTTCGACGGTTTGAAATTGTTTCAATTCTTGCGGAAGTAATACATTAGAAAAGTTGGAATCCGCATCTCAATACGGTCGCCACCTCTCGTCAGAATTCGGTTTGCGATGCTCGAAAAATATTATTCATTCGTTCTACTCGAATCGCCAAATTGATTTCTTACGCATTTTTCACCAGGTTTCGTCCGAGGTGTACGAGAGTTTCCTCCACGAAGATAGTGTATTTTTTTAAATACGCCGTGAGCAAGAATTTGAGTGGTGAGTTGAGATCTGAGAAAATTTGAGGTAAGATTTGAGGTTGCCGGAAGTTACCAGTTATGATGAAGTCGTAGTTTCCGCAAATACTAAAATGAACGCGCGAAAAACAAATTCGACGCGAATCCGCGAATGGTGGATTTTTTCACGGCGAATTGGTTATGCAAATCTATTAACAACATCGGTATAGGTCCGCTCGATCGAGCTGTTGAAAGCAATTTTATGCTTGATTTTTGTTCTGTACACCAAAACGAAGATTTTAAGTGACGGTACCCATTTTTCATCCCCTCCATTTTCCGACGATCCACCCTCCAATATTTTAAACGCGTATACCGCCCCACCTATTAATTTTAGAAAAGAAAACGTTTCGTCAAAATTATTCCCTGATGTCTCCTCTACACTTTTGGTTATTACAAAAATTCCATTTGGAGCAACCCCCTCCCCTCAAATTTGAGAAAACGTTCTTCAAAAAAAGGGGAAATCTGAGTTTCTCTCATTTTTACGAGAAACATCAAAGATACATTAAAATTTTTAATCACGGAGGATTTCCAATCAATTTTTCTTTCAACTAAACCGAGGCACCCCCTCCATTTTATAGATCCCCCCCATATTACATTTGAAACGTCCTTTATACAAGCAAATTTTTCAATTTTTCAAACGAAGTTGTTTCTTGCTAATTTTTCTGCCCTTTTAGTTGTTACAATATCTCTCCTCAGGGCGTCTCTTTCCCCTCAAACCCCAATTAAATCCATTAAGTTGGAGTAATTGACGAACTATGAAACTAATTAGATTTTTACAAATTACGCAGAAAATCTGGAGGTAAATTGAAGATTTTTTTTCGATGGTGGTATGTGTTAAATTCACCTTAAGACGGTACAGAAGACTCTCAATTACCTGACCACATCAGGGTTGGGGAATAAGGTGGGTCGGATACCAAAAAGTGTCGGATAATCGAAAATAACATTTTTAGTATTGAAATGACGCGCATCAACTTGAGAAAGCAAATTATTCATTCGGAAAATCAGAAAAAAATATTTAAAAACGAAAAAACTAAAAAACAATGCTTTGCCCACGATTAAACGTGTGCACAGTTGTATACATACCTCATTACTTAATTACCTACCTAGATACTTGTACGTGCACCTGCACAATTTATAATTTTTAAAAATATCTGTAACAAAAACTTATTTAAATTATCGAGAAGTATGGTATGGTCAATTTTTAGAGAAAAAGCATTTAATTAAAATGCGTAATTTGTAGTCGTGGAAGATGGAGGGGGTGCGAGCAAATTTTTTGCGCTTCAGTTTAGTTGAAAAAAAAATTAATGTGAGAAAATTAGATTTCCCTTTTTTTTGAAGAACGTTCTCTCAAATTTGAGGAGAGGGGGTTGCTCCAAATGAAATTTTTGTAATAACCAAAAGTGTTTATCATGTAAATTTAGTAAACTTTACATTTATTCGTCTGATAGGATTGATTCTCAAACAAATTATAATGATAGATCATCTTTGGAGATGACGGAGTGTAAATAATTAGATAATGTTTATCGCGTGTTGTATTTTACGTCGATTAAACAAATTTTTCGTGCATTGAAAGGAAACCAGACGAGAAAAAGAAAGAAGTGGCATCGATGATATTTGAAATGTTCTTTTTTACGCAAACTTTTTTCGTAGGAAAGAAATATGGGAAAATAACAAGGACGAAAAGATTTAAAGCTTATCATCGTTGAAATGGAAATAATAAACGAACCAAAGTCAACGAAGGTGGTCACTTTTAAATCCAGCAGCTTCCGTTGCTTATCCATTTCGCAGATAAAGATCCCAGTACTTACACGCTTTACTTCACCTTTTATGCGGCAGGGTTTTGGTTGTCGGGTGAAAAAAAGAGGTAAAAAAGGAGCGTAGGAGGAAAAGGCAAATTTGTATCCACGCCTTGTACATATTATATGTATGAAATACGCGTACACGTTTATGTAAACGGATTTTAGATGGGCAGATATAGTTAGGAAGGTAGATAAAACACTTCCGCCCTTTCTCTGTCATACCCTTTGAAAATAGATCGTCACAAAAGGTGTCTTGTAGGATTTGCGTGGTCATCGTCAATAAGATGAAAGGGAGTTATCCGTCCTTTATTGGAGTTGGGAAAAAGAGCTGTGGTGAGATTGCGTCATTTTTAGTCGCTAATTAAGCGGTTACTTTTGCCGGTTTAGAAGTAATTTTCTTTCTTTGCGAAATACGTCAACATGGAAGATAACGTAGGAGTATGCAAAAGTGAATATTTACTTTATTAGATTTATTTCTCGCGTTTCTTTTCCATTGAAGGTGTGCAGCCTAGCTAGCTTAGCTGTATAGTGAGTACGCGAAATGTCTGTATGTATACAGGGTGTTCTAGGGTATGAGTAAGGCCTTCAACCCAGAAACTATGCAACATAAACTGAATCTATGTACGTATGTTTGACGAACCTCCGAGCCGCAGGAGCAGAGGTATACTCTTTCGAAAAAAGAATTTCCAATAATTTAATAAAAATGATGAAAATTTCACATTTTTAAACGCGCTTTCTTCTTTAACTTGTCATTTACATCCTTGAATATTGACCTGATACAAAATCATCTACACTAAAATAATCAAGATAAAATTTTCTTTCTCCCAGAAGAAACCACATATTTCTATCTATTTTAAAAATTTATGTATAATTATTCAAAATCGGTAAATAAAATTAAAGAAAAATGTTGTTTGAAAGAGTATACCGCCGCTCCTGCGGCTCAGAGGTTAGGCAAACATGCATACATAGACTACGTTTATGTTGCACGGTTTCTGGGTTGAAGGCCTTATTTCTACCGCGAAACACTCTGTATGTAATCGTGCAGCATTTCGGCCTTACGAGTGTATTTCATTAAATGAGGTGTCCTATATTGTCGTTTCTAAGCTGTCAATCTTTCTGGAGGAGCAAGTTGTAGTCGTGACGTTGACGAGGGTCACTTTTACGCAAGGAACTAGATACACGTAGCAATTAACCGTCGTTTGTGGGGGTCGTCCTAAGGTGTTACGGCAGTTCGCCGTATGTACTACGTATCAAACTCGAGTACAGTGAACGAAATAGCATTCTCGAGAAGTTCGTCGAACACAGAAACTATTTATCTTCGCTGCAGAACGTATCGTCGGACGTCGCTTCGAGAAGAGATGTATTCGTTGTGTTTTGACAAGTTCACTATACAAACGATGATATTTGTCCGTTTGATTTAGATGGAATTTCTCGAAGCAAGAAAGCAAAAAAAAAATCTGATTTAATACAGTTTGTTTCAATTTGTTCGATATTTATGCGCGTGATGTACGAGTAAGTTGTCGGTGTTATTTATTTGCGAGTTTCAAGAAGTACCGAAATTGGCGATTTTTTTTCCATGAAAGATGGAAAGAGAAATTTTGATATTTTGGAGTAAAAAGGATGCCATTTGTGGTTGGACGAATGCGTGGTCGAAGCAGCGAAAGAGGCGAAGAAGTGGATGTAAAGCTTTTGATAATATATTACTCAAACGTTATATATTTCATCGGTATTTATGCAAATAAACGTGTACTTTTCTTAAATATCGCGTCAAAACATGTAGAAAAGCTGTAAAAATATGGCTCAAATACAGCCATATATCATGCGAAATTTCACACATTCGCCACACGTTTTAATCTAAAATTTAAAATAATACTTGGTAACTTTACGAGCGATGATTTTTTTTCTCTTTTGCGAAACGATGGTTTTTTTATTTTATTTCAAATACGTGCTTGGGCGTGCATTTCTTTTGTATTGTTTGATACGAAATTAAAAATGTGTTAGAATTTGCTGCCGGGGTAATGCTTTGGTGGGGTATTCTTTCGATCTCAAAACAAGCGATTTTTCTGAGTCGAAAATGAAGAAGGGAAGTTAAACAATTGTGATACTGTCGCGTGAAAAAATGTGAAAATCCAATTTGAATGACGAGAAATTATCAATTAAACGAGTTGTTTTGTAATGGAATTCTCATCATTCGAACAACGTCGCTGTGACGTGTCTCTGTGTGTTTGTTCGTCCGGTACGTAGAATAGTGTGTTGGATGATGCCTGATGCCAAACAATGATATTCGTATTAATACTTCTGCTCGTATTTCTTTCGAGAAGTAATAAAGCTATTTAGGTTAATGTGACGTTCACAAAATAGAAAAAAAAGGAATTTCTACTTCTTTCACGCAATCTTTCCGCGAGTAACTTTTTATTCAGCGTAATTTTTCCTTAAGAAGTTTCGTTTTGTAATGTTTACGTTTTCTAGTAAATCACCTATTCACATGTACGATAATCGACTTTTTTTAAATTGTCTTTTTCGACTCCAAAAAAATCGCAAAATAATCTTAAAATTATTTCAAACGAAAAACGTCATATGATCCGTATCCCAAAAATCGGTAGATTTTGAGAAAAAAATCATTCAAGTAATGAGCTTAAGCGTGCGCGCGGCAATCGGTAATTCTCACGGTGCAGCAGCGCCTCGTTTACACTTACGCGCGACGTTGCGTTCGGCATGTTACTTAACGCAACGTCGCGCGTAAGTGTAAACGAGACGCTATCGCGTAGTGAGAAGTATCGGCTAACGCGCGCGCACGGTTTTTGCGATGTTTGACCACTACCCCGTGGAGGCAAAATTTTGAAAAAAATATATGATATCTAGAGGTCAAAAATACGTTTAAAAAATGAGGTTTGAAAATTTTGTAGAGTGAGATAGATACCTAAAAAAAATAAATAAAGTTGATAACGCCCGTTTGGAGGGGAAAAATTGGAATGGGTGGTTGTTGATTTTTTCATGGAAGGCTTTTGTGAGGTTCTATCATGTAGCAAAATTTTAATTAAATCTGTCCACTGTAGTTTGAGAAAAAAATGCCTATCTGATTTTCAATACAAAATTTATTTTACGGAAGCGGAGAGGAGAGAAGGGGGAGCTGAAATTTTGGTCTAGAAGGTTTCTCGATATTACCCGTCTGCCACCAAAATATCATCAAAATCTGGTTCCTGAGGCAGTTCGCTTATGCTTACCTGCCTACAGCCTTTGGTAAGCTCTGTGACGCACAACTAACGCTCTTTGGTAATATGAAATAAGGCATGAGTACTCGCATATCGAAGGAACGGTTGCAATCGGCAGAAATATATCAAAAAAAAATGTAATGGTCAGACAATTCTTTTTCGTATTTTCTATATCGAATGAAGTCGTTTATTGTGGAGCATTAAAATATGTGGAGGCGGCGGCGCCTCGAATATCGAACGTAGCGAAAATCTCTACGCCTCGCGCGTCTGTTGTCTTGTTAAATGCGACCAAGTTCACCAAAAAAAAAAAAGAGAAAATTATGCGAATATTTTGTTCACGCGCAATATCGACGGCGGCGTTGCACAAGCTACGCCATACGCTTGTTTTTTACGACTTGGAAAATTGTGAGAAAAAGTTGTAAAAACAATAAAGACAAAACCAGTTTTTTTTTCTTTTTTGCTGTCGCAAAGGTCGCGTTATGCGGCTTAACTAAAAGAGGTTTCGACTTCGTAATTACTCTAACTATAAAATTAATTGAAAAATAAAAAAAAAACAAAAAGGAGGAAAAATAAATTAACGCTTTTTTTACGAGAATTCGCTTTGTTTGAGGATTTTTTTTTTGGAATTTTAACGTTTCGAAAGAAAGTAACGCGATTACGGTTACACGGTTTCGCATGACATCGCATAAAATTTCCTACGCGTTGTCGGAGAAACGGTGGTATTATTTTACCAAGTATGCGAGAGAGGTGAAGGGGCGCGCGAGACAAACGGTCGAAGAAAGGCTGCTTCGGAGACATTTCACGAAGCCGAGACGCCGACACCGTAAAATTTTAGTGTCGCGAAATTTTTCAAGAGTAAAACTTTCCGGCGGTTGGTATCATTAGCCGGCGTTAAGGCTCGAAGTAAAACTAAACATCGGAATAATTTACCAAGGTGTTTGCGTCGGATTAAAAAAACTTCCCAAGTGCGAACATTTCGGACGCATGCGACCTTAAGGACGACGAAGGATTGGAGCGAAGAAAACGGGCGAAGATGAAAGGAATAGAAAGCGAGAGTGAGCCTTTACATAATAATCAAAATTGGGAAGCGTAGGAATAAATTTGTTTCAAACGTCAACGACGATATTTCTTCGTAAATGCAATGCGCGTATCGCGCGGTGTACCCGCTGGAGGAATACGTAGCTCGAGCTCGGTGTGTGGATTTTTATTAAAGAACCATCTTTTGTGAACGTTTTTGGTACGTCGTCGTCGTAATCATCGTCGTGAGCCATTAAATTTAATGGAAGAACGAGTTTTCTATTTGAAAAATACTCGGTATTCACGCGAACGAGGAAATTATTCAGATCGTTTTATATCACGTCGGTTAAATAGAAAACAAAAAAATGAGAAAAAAATAAAAAATAAAGAACTCGAAATTTATTTTATTTAACGCGTTTATTTTCCCACGTCGAGCGGTTCCTTTATAAAAGGAAGAAATTTCTTTTCGTCGAGTGCGGTACGAATACACATGGCGTGTGCTCGAAAGATACGATTGCGGTTGATTGACACGGCCAAGTGTCGATGATTCATCGTACGCGAAATGAGTTCAAGTGAAATGGTTGAGCTTCGAGTTGAAAGCTCGATGGTGTGGTTATACGAGTATTTTATTCGTAGTATGTTTCGACGCGGTAACGCGATAACACGACAAACAGAAGAGGTGATAATTTTCACGTGCTCTTGGGAAAATGCTACAAGCTGCGCGCAAAACAGCGGAGTCAATTAGCGAAGAATTTTCGCAAAGTGCGTGTAAACGTAAACTACCCGTACGTACGTTTAGTTGAAAGTGTGTAACTATCCTCCGCCTGGATGATGCAAGCGTTCTGAAAATTCAACGAAAGCAAGTACTTGTGGCGGTGAATCAACAGAAATAACGAATTTTTCGAAGACTTATATCAACAAGAAGATTTATCGACGATGACTCGACGCGTTTCACGAAGCGAAGAATGGTAATAGGAAAACTGAACGGAACATTCTACGTTGCACTGTGAAAAGAATATATCGTTTGTATAAAGTACACAGCACACCCACATGGACTGACGTGTCACGTTGCGAATACGCGAAATAGTCATGGAAAAAGATGGGTCACGAAACGTGTACCACGGGTAGAGAGAAGTTGAAAATTTTCCAAAATACCGCAAAGTGATGTGTTTTAAATGTGTAACCCTGGAAGTTGTAATTGGAAAATATTTTTAAGCCTGATTTTCTTCCGCATATGTGAAAAACGAAGCTGTTGGTGTGGTTTTGGTTACCTCGAAACCACTTAATTTTTTGTACACGACACCGCCCAAGGTTTTAATTTTAGTTTGGTCCGAAAGAAAATTTCTGACAAGGATAGCCAAGAAAAATTTGCTCGCCCCAGACAAGTATAAGCGATCTGCCTCAGGATCCAGATTTTGATGATATTTGGGTATTAGGTGGGTACCATCGAGAAACGTTCATGATTAAAATTTCAGCTTCCCCCTACCTCCATTTTTTTCAAAAATTATTTTGCAATTTTTTTGAAGTCCAAAAAGTCGACTTTTGAACGTTATTTTTTGGTTTGTTTTGTTTTTTAAAAAAATCGACTTCTTGGACTCCTAAAAAATCGCAAAATTATCTTTAGATTATTTCAAACAAAAAATGTTATACGATCCATCACCCAAAAATCAGTACATTTTGAGAAAAAAATTATTTGCGCGACGAGTTTTAGCGCGCACGCGTAATCGGTGGTTCCACTGTGCTGTAACGTCTCGTTCACAGTTACGCGCGTTGCTGCGTAGGCATGTTACTACAGACCTAACGTGGAGCCGCGCGCAACGGTGAACGAAGCGCTACCACATAGTGGGAAGTTTCAGCCAACGCGCGCGCGCAGTTTTTGCGATTTTTGACCACGGCCCCGGGGAGGCAAAATTTTGAAAAAAATATATGACATTTAGGGGTCAAAAATACATCGAAAAAATGAGGTTTGAAAATTTTGCCGAGTGATACAGATACTTTAAAAAAATAAAAGAAATCGAAAGCGCCCGTTTGGAGGGGAAAAATTGGAGTGGGGGTTGTTGATTTTTTTATGAAAGGGCCTTGTGTGTGTCTACCATGTACTGCGATTTCAATTGATTTCGTCAACCGTAACTTGAAAAAAAAAAATCCTCTGAACAAGTGGACCGAGTGTAAGAAATTTCTCGCACCTTCGAGTACGAATTTTTGGCAAAATCAAGTGAATTTTCCCACGGCACCCGTTCTGCAGTGGCGGAAAAGTTGCATGAAAAATTCGTTCTTCATACGACTCTGTGGGCGTAACGTCTCTAAGAAATTTATAACGGTGAGAATTGCCATTGGTTGTTTTTTTTTGGTAGTTTTTTCTCTCTCAACGCTCGAACTGACTTTGCAACTGTTGAAAAATAGTTTGGCCAAAATTGTTGGTAACTCGACGATATGAAAATTTGCGCAGGGCGTGCGGAGTAGAAAAAAATTGTCATCCCTTGGCTCCTTAACGACTCTGCTCGATAGTTACTGTTACAGTTTTTTTTTCACGTTTGTTCGTGCAAACGATGAAGAATATCACACGGTGTAATGCATTTTACCTAAAATGTTGGTTCATCAGTATTAAAAAGTTGCGAAGAAGCGACGAACAGGGAGGAAGAATAAGGTCGATGTGGAGGCGTGTAGCGAGGTCCGAAATGGTCGAACGAGAGAGGGACCAGAAGAGGTGGAAAAAAGTTTGAAAATTGGAGATGTTATAAAGTTTGTAACTAACCCTTATTTTGGTATTTAATGGCGTTAACTTGGCACGGTTGTTTCTTCCATGTGCCAAAACGATTTACAGTTTACCGTCCAGCACGTATTTACACTACGCGTTTACGTTTCTTGGGGTTATTTTTCGATACGGTCAACAGCCATGCATCGGCGTGGCGTGGCGGTAATTTTCTTTTATTTCTTCGAAATACATATACTAAGTTCGTTCTATGTATGCGCGTCGTTATATTTTTCTTTCATAAAAAACAATTAAGCGACTTTTGGAGTAGCTTTTAGAAAAAGAAAAAGAAGGCGCGCTTCGGATGAGAAATTTTTTTCTGTGCGGATTGTTTGTTCGCTTGGTTGAGTTTTGTTTTACACGAAGCTTGGCTTTTTGTCTGCGGGCATTACATTCCGTCGCGATAATAGAATACTGACAGCGTTCCAATATTGTTTTTTTTTTCTCCTAGCTTTTCCTCTTCCTCGTCTTCCACTTCTGCTCCTTTGCGCGTTCGTCTGAGATGAAAACATTTTTTTCTGATCGGAAATCTTAAGTGTGAATTGGTTTTCATGTATCTAGAATACGGAACGATAGAAGTAGACAAGCTGTTGCAAACTGGAAGCGTGCTTGTGTGCGCTTGTCGACCGTGCATTTTCAATAGCTATATCGTGTGTACTCGCTGCGATTGTTATACAAGTTCAGCCAACGAGTGACTTATATTGTGGAAGTTTTTTTCGCCTTTTCTTCGATTTGCGGTTGCAATAAGCGTGCTGTAAATTGAAAATATTGTCGAGTTTTCCAAGAGGTGTACATTTTTTTCCCTTTTTTTTTTTTGATTGGTATTTTTGTCGCGTATTTGATTCACGAGTTACGGTCGCTTCGAATTCGACGTGTAATAACGTGATTTATCGATGATTGATGATGTAAACGGAGATGTTCTCGTTGGTGGACGGGCGAAGTGAAAGCGATAAAGAGCCGAAAATTATTTCCCTCGGAAGTTTCGGTCGTGGTGCGGCAAAAGCGTAGAATTTCACGCTTATTTTTTTCTCAACTCAACTTGATCTTTTGTGGATGGTCGTTTTTGTACCGAAACTCGTGTTCAATTTTTAAACACAATTCTTTCTTAGATGAAAAAATTGGCAAGATTTTTCTTTGTCCGGTTTATTAGGGTATTTTTAAGTTCGAAAGTTACATAAAGTTTTCAATTTTTTTTCACGCATCGATTATTATTCGCGTCTATGAGGCAATTCTATTGTCAATTTTGAACTTTCTCAATTAGTTTTTGGTAAACAACTGCGTAATTCTGATAAAAAAAGATAATTTTTCTCATAACAAGTGAAACTTTGCATCAAATTTTACAAGTTTGGTTTTTGTCTCTCTTTTTCATCGCCTCTGACGATAAGCAGCTAAGCACTGAGCAGTGGAGACGAAGTGGAGTAACGCTGCACGTTTAATTCGCCATTTTTAGAAATCTAAATGCGAAAAAAATCGCTTAAAATTAGTTTAACCGTAATTTTTAAAGTTGAAATTCTCGCCCAAAAAGTTCAGGTAATTTTCGCGAATTAAATTAAACTAATAATTTTGCTCATTTTTTAAGCGAATATTAAACGTGATTTTTTTACGTATGAAATATAAATTTAAAAATATATTTGTAGTGATATAAATTTTATTTGGTTTTATATTTTGTTTGTTTACTATTCATTGACACGGTAGGAGTGATATCCTTCTGGGTAGTTGTTCAACTTTTACCGGGGCTTGTTTTTATTTTATTGAAAGATGCTGTACAAAATGATTTATATGGAATTTAAACGAATACGCAATTTCATTTTTATCGATGAAATTTGGAGTTATTTTTTTAAGAGACTGAAATGCGGTTAAAAAAGGTATATTCTACGAAGCACGTCTTCCGACGAAAAAAAAAAAACGAGTTTCTCATGTCTCAGCTTGTTATGTGATAAAGGGAACCCGAAGAACAAACGAAGGAAGGAAATAAAATTACTGAATTATAAATCGGTCTCGAATAAAGAAAAAAGAAATTTTCTTTCGGACCCTAAGGCGATTAGTTCGTATTAAGAAAATTGATTGCGCGGAGGAAAAGCAAAAAAAGGCCCAGTTGCCTTGGTAACATGTAATGAAAATACCACACTAGATGCTTTCACGTGTCACGAATCATATATGTAAGTAGTTAGGTACTTGGCTAGTACCAATACCCATTATTGACCTTGCCTTTACCATCGCGACCTCGACATAGTTAAGCAGATTATTTACGCTGCTGATTGTTGACAGTCTATATCTTCGAAATGGCGTCTTCGAGTTGGTCGCAATGAAAATATCGAGCAATTAACGAGTCAAGATGTTTATATTCGTGGTTACCTAATTTTTTCATTAATTATCTTCCACTCGCTGCGGATTAAAAAGCGAGCGATTAAATTATATTTTTCGCGTAGTATTTTTTGAAGTTGTCATACTGGCCTAATACCTAATTAATTGGCGCTTGTAAATTAGCGAATGAAGGTAACTAGGGGCACTTGATCGAAAGGAAAAGCATAAATGAAATTGATAAATGTGTTAATTACTCGATAACGACAAAAATGGAAATTAGTGTTATTATATAATCGCATCTTCGTTCTATTCTACGAGTTTAGTTAAAACGCGTCAAAATAACGATAATCATGCAAGTTCGTAGAAATTCGTTGTTATCTAAGACACGAAACGTTTTTTGACGTTATTTGTGAAAATTTCTACTTTTCGATTTTTTCCCCTTTTTTATTATAGAAATGAAATCTCCGCGGAGTGTTTTTCTAAATACGTGTCATCACCGTTAATCTTCATCTTCGACGAAAGGAGAAAATTATTAAGTCGAAATGAAGCAGTGAGTAGATAATGAGGAAAGATGAGCCGAAAGGAAGAAAGTAAAGCAAACTGTTTCCATTCTATTAAAATTCTTATTTTTGGCATGATTTATCGAGCAGCGCTTGCTGTTCGGTAGGAAAAAAATTAATTTTCGAGTGCGCTCGGCTTTTTCTTTTTTTCATCATGTGCTCGACAACGCCGAAGCAGTTTCCTTAATTAAAAGGCTGTTTTATGGGAAAGATGTTTCGAACGAATTTAAGCGATTCGTTGTTTAGACGAAAAAATGAGGTGAACAAGGTGACTGTCATTTATGCACAGATTGATCGTTTTACCAGATCTTTTTCTCTTATTTTTACTTCTTTTTTTTCGTATTTTCAAGAAACATCACTTGCCTACCCCATGATACATGTGATAATATATATTTCATAGATAATTCTACCTGCGCTAGTTGAGGGCTTCGCCCCCAACCCCCAACATTGCTTTGCATGCTCGCTACCACACACTCCGTTTTTTTTCTATTCTTAATAACTCTTAATCGTAATTGATGTTACTTCAATTTTCTCAGCCTTTCAACTGAGATCTAAATCAGAAGCATATGACAGTTGAGGTAAATTACCATTATTACGGAAAGGCGAATGACAGCAAAATTGTTGCAAATGTCATTTTATGATACAATCCTGGTAAGTTGCAATAATTACCATAAGTTTGCAGTGTTTGCAGTAATTTACTAATAATCAGGGTAAATTACCGGTAATTTACGGTAATTCGCGGTAATTTACGGTAATTCACCGGTAATTTGTGGTGATTTACCGGTAAGTAATGGTAATTTATGGTAATTTACCGGTAAGTTATGGTGATTTACCGGTAATTTTTGGTAAATCACCGGCAATTTATGGTAATTTACCGGTAATTTATGGTAACTTATTGGTAATTTATGGTAATTTACTGGCAATTTATGATAATTAACCAATAATTTACAATGATTCAACCATAATTTGCAGTAATTTACCGCCAATTTACGGTAATTTACTGTTGATTTTCAGTTAGTAACCAATGATGATTTACTACGTATAAATTTGCGATTTTTCGGTAACTCACCATTAACTTTCCGCATTTACGATAATTATCGGTAATTTACTGTGTTCAAAATTCGTTATATGTAGATTATGGCATAAATTCCAAGTAAGCAAGGAAACACCCCCTCCCCCTCCTCCCACGATCAGTGCCGCAAAAACGAGAAAACGACAGTGTAGTAGTAATAGTTGTAGTTTAGTAGTAGTAATGTATAAAGGGCGAATCGAAAATTAACCAGTTCAGAGATGTCGTTGTTGAAAAAATTTTCCAGTGAAATTCGTGAAAGGTTTTGCTTCAACGTGACGAACATCTCGATTAATTGTTGTTTACCTGGTTACAAAAGCGCGACGCGACGCTTCGGAGGAAAGTGCGAGATTTTCAACCGGTGATTTGCTGTTTCGAAGACATTATCATGTATTGACGTGTTTAGTTGAAAAAAAAATAATGAAAAAAGTAGCCTAAAAATTGGTGTAAATTACTCAAAATTACGTGCTGCGAGCAAATAATCGTAAGATATATTACGCGAAAAAGCTTCGGATTACTGGCCAACGGGCCGAATTGATTTAGTAGAGCGGAGGTGGCAAAGTTGTGATGTAGCTCGAGAGAATCGAGAGAATTGACGAAAGGAAACATTTTCGCAGCTAATTAAGAAAACTGATCTAAGTAAAACGGATGCGACGCGGGGTGAGGTAATGCGGAAGTGTAAATATTATTCGTTTAAGATGGGGGCTTTCTCTTCCTTATTGTCTCGTCCTGCAACGATACATTTTCGTATAAATTTCACGAATGGAGATTACGTATTTCTGGCAAACAAGTAAAGAGAGAGAGAGAAAGAACAGGGCAGAAGAAACCCTATCGAGTCCATAAAATTGTTAGAATTGTAAGGACGATTGAAGGAAAGACGATCGTGTGTTGGTTGGACGAAATTGAAGACGCCTGTATTAAAGCGACGTTTCATAAAAACACTTTGGGGAGTCTTTTAAGCCAAAAGATACACGTTATAGAGTTGCACAGTGATCTCATTTGTTCTAACTGCTTCCTAAAGCCATTCAATGCCCATATTTCCTCTCCATTTAATGCTACTACGTTCTATATTTTGCCGCTTGTCTCCCTGATTTCTGCTCTAATTTTCTACTAACAAAATGATCTCGCCCGTTGCCTCGTATTTTCTTACATAAATTTGGCGACGTTATTATCCAAAATCTTAAATTGAATTAAAACGTAAACCTTTTGCCGCTTTTGTTGCTTTTTCTCGTTTTTTTTTTCCATTCGGTATCTCAAAGTGAAACGCGTTTTTCTACTTTGACCTTTTCGCGGCGACTGCTGCGGCGGTGGCGAATTAATGGTGTCGAAGGTGGAAAATTATACTTTGTAATGACCGACTAAATGGAAGAAGGCTTTTACGAGTAATGTGGCGTATACAAGGTCGTAGAGTTGAGGAAAAGCTTTATTGCTTATGTGGCTCTTGTAATAGACGTTGAGAGATTCGATTTATGCGCATATTCGGACGGAGGTTTTATTCGGCGTTTTAATATTTCCAGGTGCTTGTTTTATTTTTATTTTCTTTTTTTCCGCCTCTCAACGGGAAGAAGAGCAATTTGAGGTAGTGTGGGCGATGAAAATGAATTACATACGCGGACTCGTCGTCGTTTGTATCGTAGCAGTAGAAAATACCAGTATCTATAGAAATTTACTTTTTACGAATTTAATAGACAGTTTGAAAGCGAACATAAGAGTTATGAAAGTTTGTCACATTCCATATCGTTGTTCGGCCAAGTTTTCATCAACTGCTAAGGAAACGATGACTATCTAATTGATGCCCTTTGCAAAATAAAACTTGTCAAATATCGTTCTGGATGAAAAAGAAAAAGTATTGCGAGCATGACGAGAAGGAGAATGAAAAAAGAAAACTCGTAAATGGAATGGACGTTGGATGTAAAAAAAAACGAGTATTTTATTTGGGCGGAAGTTGAAAGTCCCACAGAGGAGGCGTAGCTCGTGGCGGAAATTTTCTTTCGCCGGAGAAATTCTACCGGTCAAAGAAAAAATTACAAAGAAAACGTTACGATGATTTTTAACCTTTTGCTATGTAGAATTACGGTGTTATTTATGTGCTACAGCTACGTACCGTTGGATTCGTTCGGAGCCAGAAAAGGAAAGAAGAGTTGATGGAGTCATTTATCGTTTTGTTAGTACCGCGACTAGCTGGAATTAAAAAGGTCGTTATACTTTGACCCTTGAAGTGGTTTTTCATATGTGCCCGTTCCCAATTGCCCACTGCTCGTGATTTTTTGTATTCGCGTCCTCGCGTGTTTTTGGTGCCATCGTAGTTATTGCGCAAAAACAAGTGCGCTTTTCGTTCTCAGTTTAAATTTGAGGAAAGTTGAATTTTCACGCGTTTAATGCGAATTTTGAACGGGTATTTTGGATTATTGTTATTGTTAAAGTGCTTCTACCAAAGCTGCGTGTAATGTAACGAAGTGCTATTGTTCTTGCTTCTTGGTATACGGTTTTTGACCAAGTTGCGGTTGGCGTATTTGGTGTGCGGGTTGTAGTCGAGAATATTCATCTTACGAGCATTATCGTTATCCTTTTTGTTATCAGTTTATGAGTACGAGCGTGTGTTAAATCGAATCTCACGCTAGCAAATTAAAAGTGTCAGGTTGAAGTAGAAGACTTTGTAAAAAGAGACGTGTTCGTTATGGTGTAGATTTTGGAGAAGCCGGAGAAAGGAAACTGTTGCGAAAAGGAGCCCGATTAATCGATGTAATTATTTATGCATCGTTGTTAATCCCGCTTAAAACGTGTACGATTTCGGTAACCGTTCGTGGTAAATGGTAATATGCGTTTATGTTTGTAAATCGTACATATACATATACAATATGTTCGGTACTTTCTACATCCTACACACCGACGTACAATGTTAAAAATACGGCGCACGTGCTGCTTGATCAAAGAATCTTATTAAATATTAATACCGCGAAGTAACGGGCTCAGACGAGATGTTTATACTCTTTAAAAGATATAATTTAAAGGTTTAAAAATAATTGCGCGGTATTCGCGGAATTTGACTTATTAGACGAGTAGAAAATGAAAAGAAAAAGGGAAATTTTCCGAGTCCCGTCAAGCGTAATAGTCGCTCTTTCTTTTTTAATTTGGTTTTCGTTTACTTCAAAGAGTTTTTCTTCTTCGCAAAATGTTTCAATTTTAATCGCAACTTCGAATCTTGCGCGATGACATTCGGGTTTCTTTTTCGGTTCGATTTTTGGTTATGAATGTAGGCGAGTTCGCTGATGTCGAAATGTTAGCCGGGTTATTACCGGAATCGATATATTCTTGTTCGGGCTTATTAATGAGGTATGAGGTTTTTTTCTTTATTTTTTGCGAAAGATGATTATACAGGGTGTTCCAGGGTAGAAGAAGGCCTTCAATTCAGAAACTATGCAACATAAACTGATTCCGCATATGCATGTTTGCCTAACCTCCAAGTCGCAGGGGCAGCTATATACTCTTTCGATTTTTTTTTTTAATTTCGTTTACTGATTTTGAATAATTATACTTCAATTACTAAAATAGATAGAAATATGGAGTTTTTTCTAGGAGAAAGAGAATTTTTTCTAGATTATTGTAGTGTGGATGAGTTTTGTGTTGAGTCAATGTTCAACGGTGTAAATGACAAATTAAAGACGAAAACGCGTTTCAAATTGCGAAATTTTGTCATTTTTATCAAATTATTCAAAAATTTTTTCTCATAGCATATGATTCCAGTTGATGTTGTTGAGAGGAAAAAGTTTGCTCTTTCCAATGCCGTAAATTTCATCTTTTCATCTTAATTAGATCAAAAGTTGAAAAAATCAAAACTTTCGAAGCTTTTCAAAAAGATGTAAATTTTTGCGTCACCTCCTTGTCTCACTCAGTTAGAAAATTATGATTGCCCAAAAATTGAAAATTGCATAAATGCAAGGTATTTCCATAAATAATATTGCATGGATTTTGATGAAATTTATGTAGCTTATGCGATTTTTAAGTGCAGACTGTGGAGATATTTTAAATTAATTAAATGAATTTTGTGTAAATTGGATTTGAACATTGAAATTTTGAACGTGAATAAAACCGATTGAAAATAAAATTTTCAAAAAGTTTTAACAAACTGTTCTAAAGATTGTTATAAACAATAAAAATCAGAAAAAAAAATTGAAAATTGGAGATATTTTGGGAAAACATTATGATAAGAGCGAGTCGCAGGTTCATTATCGTTCATTTGACACGTAAACAAAGGATGAACGGTCAATATTTATGAACAGTCTGTCTCGTTCAAAATAATTAATCAGCATACCCTTAAGATAGAAAGATGAGGTTTGCGGCATTGGAAAGAGCGAACTTTTTCCTCCTAAAAACATCTATCAAAGTCATATGTTATGAGAAAAAATTTCTGAATAATTTAATAAAAATGATGAAAATTTTACAATTTAAAACGCGTTTTCGCCTTTAATTTGTCATTTACACCGTTGAATACTGACTCAACACAAAAATCATCCACACTACAGTAATCTAGATAAAATTTGCTTTCTCCCAGAAGAAACTCCATATTTCTATCTATTTTAGTAATTGAAATACAATTATTCAAAATCGGTAAACGAAATTTAAAAAAAAAAATCGAAAGAGTATACAGCCGCCCCTGCGGCTTGAAGGTTAGGCAAGCATGCATACATAGGCTCAGTTTATGTTGCATAGTTTCTGAATTGAAGGTCTTACTTCCACCTTGGAACACCCTGTATAGTACGCGGCCAGGTGTGACGTTGAAAGATTGACGTTGACCGTGAAAATGTGAAATGAAAGGGGGAACTGTTTAAGGGTCGTATTTCAAACCGAAATCGGTCTAGTTTACCGTGAAAATGTGAAATGTAAACAGCGAGGGTGAAGTTTTTCGTTGGTTTTGTCGAGTGCATCTTTATTAAGTTAGGTGATAGGGTGTCGCTGTCGACTGTCGATGTAGTGATTTATTACGTTATAAAACTGGTGTGAATTACGATGGTGGTGAAATTTTTATGTAAATTTTAAATCAGTGTACGTTTTATTGTCTCTGTCATGGGGAATGTGCCACGGGACACCTATAAATTTACCAATTGTCTCTCCCATTGGTCCTTTTCTTTACTTGGATTACGATTCTTGAGTAATTTTTGTAATTATGCGTGTAGTCGTACGAACGTATTAAGGCAAAACTTTACAATGTCGAGAAAAAGTGCAATGATCGAGCGATGCTGAACAAATTGGTGATATTTTTCTTTTTTGTATTCTCGTCACACGCTTGAAAAAGGTCAAAATGTTTTCGATATATCGTCTCGTTTGGCGACTACTGTAAAATATTAGGTATCCATGAATGAGAAAACTGTGCGAGCTCATTCGATTGGTACCTGTACCCTCACCTCCACCTCCGTCTATCTCGGTACGTACTGAAGTTTTTTTTGTACTCATTTGGGTTTGTACGGTTGGTCGAGCTTCTCTCCATTTCAGGTAAATTGAAGGATCTTTCAAACGATCGCGTGTATTGCTTTCTTATCATGATTGCCCGATCCGTGACGTCATCGTCGGAAGTTTTTTTGTTTTTTTTGTTTTGAAAGTATCGTCAAACGACAGTGTGAGGTGTATAATGATAACGGCGGATACAAGTCGCGAATAGGTAATTAGGTGTAATTAGCAAAGAGTATGTGATGATGAAATTTGATTTAATGAAGCTTCACCCTTTTACGGTGTTACCAAACAGTAGACATTATGTTTAGGTGTACGTCTACGTGTGGCGTGTGTTACGATGATAACACACGTCCTCGATGGAGAGAAAAAAAAATTCAATATTATATTCTCGGTTCCCTACACATATTAAATACGTACGTGCTAACTCGTCTTACAGAAATCGATTCACTCGAGGTATTGTAACGCTCGATGTATGTTTATGCGAGATCTAATTCGTACGCGTATGTGCTCGTATTATGTTAGAATATAGCGAAAATAATCACATTAGGTTTACTTATCTTGGTAAGCGAATGTGCACATGCACATCGATTAAGGGCGCATAAAGGACGTGATTCGAAACGACGCGGCGCGATATTCGAGTTGACCGCGTCTAAAGCGGAAATTTTACGAGATGCGATCGCGAATATGGAAATTTGATCGTGGAGAAAGAAATACGTGGTAATCGTCCGTTATATTTTGTTCTCAATGTTATTTCTGCGATGGCGGTGTAACACTTGGCAGTTATTAGCGTTGCTCCGATGTAAAATCCCCCTTTGTACGTCGAGTAGCTATGATTACGCTTGGAGACTTCATTAGCATTCGTAGACGTGATAAATCGTCGAACGAGATTTCTGCCTTTGCTCATCTTTGATGCTTGTCTTTTTGTCTTCGTTAACGAACGACACTTAATGTACGCTTTTTCGGTTATACGATGATATTCTTACGTTTGCTTAAAAATAGCAGAGGAAGTGGTTCGTGCTTAAGCATTCGATTTAATTCGTTCAAAAATCTCGCGCAAAAAATACGCCTCGTGTTTTGGAAATTGAGTACTCGTTTTCTTATTGTATTTCTCGTAGATAAGCAAGCAAGAAATTCACGTTATCTAATCAAATGAAATATTTTTGTTGCAGGTATGTTGCATCGTTGATATGCGAAAAGTCGGTTTTCTGTTTCCATTTCCGCGATCCATACTCGTTCACCATTTATATGATTCGTTACGCCGAAAAAAGAGAATATTTTTGTTTCACGAGTGCCTCGTAAGATTTTAAAACGTCTTTAGGAATTCATTTCATGAAATGTATTTCCGTATGGTAGAAAGATGAGAGGAAAATGTCGCGGAATTTCTACTCGTTAATTGTTTCGTTGAAGGTAGGTATAAGTTGAAAAAGTTGAAAGTACTTTGCGAGTTCTGTTCTTACTCTTTTTGACGTTAGGTAAATTTTCATAAAAATTTATATCCAAGCGAGCGCATATTTTTGTAGTTATGTATGATATACGTTTTTCTGTAAAGCTTGTAAAGTATGTTTGCAAATATTTTCATCAGTATCGGAGAACGAATTGTCGAGCAATGTACGCTAGGACGGAGTGAAAAAATGAGGGGGGGGGGATTTTGCTGAAATTTTAGTATGTTGTAGGGTTTGAGTAGAAACCGTCCGAGGTGAATTTTTACACCCCTACCACCGCTCTAAGAGGAGCTAGGAGCCACCAAGGTAGGTAAATTTTCGAAAAAAACGCAGTTTTTTGCGTATAACTCGGCAAATCCGAAAGTAATTTTGAGACCTGGGGTCTTGAAAGATGCGATTTGAGATTCTACGTCTCCCTAGACGGTTTTCGTTTCGATTGGAGTTATGTTTTAGTATCCTACCTTGCGATTGAAAGTTGATAGAACGGTGTTTTTACCAAGAAAAACGAAGAAAATCGCCATTTGCTCGAAATTTTAATCGGTTTATGAAGCAAAACCTGCCATTTTCTTATCGCAAAAGCTATAAGCAGATAAGCATAAGCGATCTGCCTCAGGATTCCGATTTTGATGATATTTGGGTATTAAGTTGATACCATCGAGAAACGTTCATAACCAAAATTTTAGATCTCCCCTCCTCACCGTTTTCGAGAAATTAATTTTTTTTCGAAAATCAGATAGGAATTTTTTTTCAAATTGTAATTGACGGAATTAATTAAAATTTTAGTACATGATTGACCCTCGCAAGGGTCCTCCATATAAAAATCAACAACCCCCACTCCTATTTTTTTCCCTTCAAACTGGCGCTTTCGACTTCATTTATTTTTTAAAGTATCTATATCACTCGGCAAAATTTTCAAACTTCATTTTTTCGATGTATTTTTGACCCCTAAACGTCATATATTTTTTTCAAAATTTTGCCTCCCCGAGGTCGTGGTCAAAAATCACAAAAACTTCGCGCGAGCGTTGGCCGAAACTTCCCACTGCGCGGTAGCGCCTCGTTCTCCGTTGCGCGCGGCTTCGCGTTGGGGCTCTAGTAACATGCCTACAGCAACGCGCGTTACTGTGAACGAGACGCTACAGCACAGTGGGAAGTACCGATTACGCGCGCGCTAAACCTTGTCATTAAAATTTTTTTTTCTCAAAATGTACTTATTTTTGGGTGATGGATCGTATAACATTTTTTGTTTAAAATAATTTCAAGATGATTTTGCGATTTTTTTGGAGTCTATAAGGTCGATTTTCTTAAAAAAGCGAATTAAGGCAAAAAATGACGTACCGCTATACGCAAACAACTGCGTTTTTTTTCGAAAATCGACCTACTTTGTGGGCTCCTAGCTCCGCTTAGAGGGGAAGTAGGGGTCTAAAAATTCACCTCGGACGGTTTCAACTCAAATCCTACGACATACTAAAATTTCAACAAAATCCAATATCCAGCCTTTTTTTCACTCCACCCTGATGTACGTACAAGTAGTCGTGTATGTATTTGTCATAAATATTTACGATGAAAATTGAATTTATTCGATGCAGTAAAAAAAACCCCATCTAGTCTGGTTATACATCCAATTCTGCTAAAAAGGAGTCCATCACTGTTAAGATTCTAGCGACAAGTGGGTCGGAAATGAAGTTATGCCGCGGCCATGGAGACGATAGGTGGTTACCACTTACCAGTCGGACATCTTACGTTTCAGATAAAAAAAGTTTACAGGGAGGAAGGAACGTTAGTCTGAAAATCGATTGGATATGTCGAAGGAAACGTAGATGTTGGCGTGTAGTGTCGTCAGTTTTAATCGAATACGTCGTCCAGCACGAACGTTGTAATTTATTTAGAAAATCGAAACCTTTACGCGTAATCTATAAAGTACGATTGTTCGAGTTGAAAAAACTTGAAATTCGTACTTTAAGAAATACTTGAAAAAATATGCGAGGTTTATTTTTACTTCGATATATCGTCAATTTGTAATATGTTTTTGTACTTTTTAATCCGCCCAAGGTAGAAGGTACGCGAATCTCGAAGAATAGAAAATATTTCTTTATTTAGAATTTATACTCGTCGAAAATAAATTTGACAATAGAAATCACTCGTACGTGTTCGTGATGTATGCGAAAAGGTTCGGAAAAATCAAAGAGGAATGTTATAAAACGAAGCAATTTTCTTGGGCGTTTATATGGTAACGCAAAGTCACGTTTATAGGAAAAAAATCAACGAATTTTTCGATAAAAACGAATTTAATGAGCCGATATATGGAAAGCAGCGCGATTCAAGGAAATTAGCGAAGTTCAGTTGTTCGTAAACATCCGAAGGCGAAATTGCCATTTTGGAAAATTCATAATAATGGAATAAAGTAAACGACCGACGCGACGTTTAGCGAAGCCGTTATCAAAGCCGCTGGCGGTGTAATTTCTATTAAATTTTGTCAGATTGAAACGAAAACTAAGGTAACATGAAATTGTATGAATTTGCCAAAGTATAGTGTGGGTAGTTAGGTACTATGTAGATATTGCTGTCTATTACGCATGCAGCTTTGTGAGGAAATTTCGATTAATTTTAATAAGTAACGCGCACGACGCATCTGGTTGGTTGATTTAAATAATTCCACGAGCTCGGAAACCGTGTCTTAACCTTTGATATTGCCTGTAAATGCGAATCTGAGTGAATTAAAGATCGAAAGGTCGGCGGAGTAATGGAAATTTACAGTTTCAAGGTTCGTCGGCGAGGTCAACTTCTTTCAAACAGACGCCATAGCTTTGACTCTTTGAAATTGTATGTGAAATTACGAATGTTTGCAGTTTTCTCGATTGCCCGCTCTTTCTAAAACTAACAAATAAAATATTTCCAGTATCGATAAGTTGCTTACCTGTTGTTATGGAAAATTCGTCTAATAAGTGTAAAAGGAACCTGAGTAGACTAAATGAAAAGTGAAATGTCGCTTCTAGTTGAAAAATTTAAATATATCTCGAGAGAATTGTATTTACTATTAATATTTTCATATTTTAAGGTTTTCCCGCAGTCGGTTGAATTTTTAAAAGAATCGAGAAATTTATCAGAGGAATCTTGGTCGTTTTAATTACGCGTCGCGTGGTTTTTGTCATTTCAAACGTTTCCACTGGAGTGAATCTTTTTCAAATTTTATATTTTATGATTTTTTACATCGGAGAAGTAATTTTAAAATTGAATCGTATTCAATTTTTCCCATTTTATTTTAAATACGAACGAATTGTGATTTCGTAATATGATACCCCGATTGAAATTATCCAAACGAAAAAAATCAATTTCAAATGAATTATGGGGTAATTTTCGATAGTTATATCGTTTGAAAATGAACCAACTGTCTGGAGAAGAATTTTATGAATTTTTGGATACTGGGCAAAGTTTTAATGCGGTCAATAGTACATTTGTATCGTTTCCTTTTGGCGTCATTCCTATTGATTTTCAAGTCTGTAATGAATTTTTCGGACAATGTGAAAATATTCTTCACCAAGTATTTTTAAGTGAATACGATTTTTTTATATTTTTTTTACTGGTAATATTTCTCAACAATTACAGGTGATAAGCGTCTAATTCGTACGTCGCACAGTAGAACATTTACTTGATTCAGCGCGTCAGAAGTCGAAAAATCGATTATCTCAAATGAGTCGAAACCTATTTAGTTTTCTTCAAGAAGGTTCAACTGATTTCGCATGTAACACCATCCCCCCTCCAGAGCTGCTAAAGAAAGAACAAAAATGCCAATTTGCAAAATCGGGGTAGTTCAGCTGTGCGATACACATTATTTAATTCATTGTTTTAAAAAAACATGTTCATCGAATTTGATTACCGAATATAGTGTTTTGTAGTATTTTTAACGCTCTTTTACGTGATATGGTCAAGTTTAAGTTTAGATGAACGCAATTATTAGAAAATCGCGTTAAAAGTCAGAGCTATGTTTTTACTTCTTCAAAAATTTCAATTTGAATCGTCTCAAAAAATTCAAAAAATTTCATAAAAAATCAAATTACGGTAAATTACTATAGAATCATCACAAAATTACGATAAATTACAGAAGAATTACCACAAATTTACGGTAAATTACTAATAACTTCTTGTGTAATAATGGTAAATTACGGTAAAATTACCACAAAATTACGGAAAGTTAACATTAAATTACGACGAAGTACATTTTACTATAAAACGCTATTTTTTTTTTTAGGAAAGATCGATTTTTGTTTTCACAAAAAAAAAAACCAAAATTATCAAAAATTATTAAAATTTTTATTTTAAACCGATTTTATAATTTTTTATCCCCTCAAACGGGTAGGAAGAGAGGGCCAGATCAAAATGGACATCTGATTTGTTTTAAATTGTTGATTTTTTCATTTTCCTCCCCTCCGTCGGGGAGGGGAAGAGGAGGGATCTAGCTCAAAATGCATACCAAATTTGAATTTACGCGTTCCAAAAGTTCCGAAACGAGGAAAACTTGTTGCTAAAATTATAAAATTTATTTAAATAATTATTTTTTTTTTAAACATATTGAAATGTGCAATACGAAAATGGCAGGTTTTGCTTCATGAACCGATTAAAATTTCGATGAAATGACAATTTTCTTTGTTTTTCTTGGTAAAAACGCTGTTTTGTCAACTTTCAATCACAAGGTCGGATATTAAAATATATTTCCAGTCGAAACGAAAATAGGCGAGGGAGATGCAGAATCTTAAATCGCATCTTTTGAGACGCCGGGGCTCAAAATTACTTTCAAATTTGAAGAGTTCTATGCAAAAAACTGTGTTTTTTCGAAAATTGACCTACTTTGAAGGCTCTCAGCTCCACTTGGAGGGGAGACGGGAGTGTAAAAATTCACCTCGGACGGTTTCAACTCGAACCCTACAACGTACTAAAATTTCAGCAAAATCTGAGACCCAGTATTTTATTTACTCCACCCTAATGTGTATACGTACTGTATCTATAGTACGAGTATATGGCGTTGGAACGATTAAAACGAAGCGTATTCGGTTATTCGGTGAAAAGAAGCGAAATATTTCGCAGCTCGTTTAAGGTATGAAAAAAATTGATAGCAGCCGGAAGCGCGAGAGAGCAGCGGAGGGAGCGAGACGCGAAAGCGAAAGAGTTTAAAGGTAAATGGTACATAAAAGGAAAGTGGTACAAGGTATACAACAAGAAAGGTTTACGCAAACATAAAATGTTAGCACCTTCGTTAGCACGCTAACAAGGGGGAAATGCAATTCGTTAAAATAGGGTCTGATGCCGTTAAGTTTGTCGGTAATTATATTCAATTAAAATGTTAAAAGCAAAAGGGAAGCGCCGAGTGTACGGCGCGACGGTTCATGTGTGCTTTGTAACTAATCACCTTGCAAACACTTTGCGCGGTAATGGCAACCTTTCGGTGTATGTGTAATTTAAAAGTTCACCTCGTAAATAATAAAAGAATGTTTCTTTTTAAAGCGCCCCCGAAACCTAAGAAAGCCAGGATGCTCGGAGTGGGGTGTATTTTCAATTTTTCATTTAACTCATTGTAATGGCGTTTGCTTTTTTTGCTCTTTTTCCTTTCACTTTTGTCGTTGTTTCTTCGACTTTTTTTTTATTTTTTACTTTATTCGTTGTTTCTTAGGGTATTTGGCGTAAAACGTCTCTCATGATTTTCGCGTATTCTTTTATGGAGCGTAATAAAGGGAGGTACTTTTACTTTTAGCTACCTACTGCTGTGCTAGTCAGGTAGTGGATGCGACGCGACGTATTACATAACTACGTAGTATGTACTTGAGAAAAAGTTTTAGTATCGAATGACGACAAAGGACGGCCTCGCGAGCGCAAAATAATCGGCGTATGGCGTATATCGGGCGCAATAATAGGTTTATTCGAAGCGGAGTATCTCATTATCAAGTGTATGGCACGAGAATGCGATATGAATATTTTATTATACGGTCAGAAAGAAAGAGCGAGTGAGAACGTCTAGGCGGAGAGCGTCGCGCGAGGGCGGATGAAAATAATGTCTGCGACTGATTTTCATCTAACGAGAAAACGATATGTACCGGTGTAATACGTAGAATGATAGAAACAACACGGAGGAGTTTAGGTTGAAACCGCGCGCTCATTATGGCGAATTTCATCGCCTATATAACAAGCTGTATGGTCGAGGTATATAATTTTATTAGGACAACGGTAAAGGTGACGTTGGCGGCGGCGCAGCGTAGCGGTGGCGGTACGAGCTGGAAGCTGCACAGGCATATATACGCGCAATGCAATTATTCGACCACATATCTACTTAATACAAAGTCGAGCTCGGTAACGAGAGAAACTGTTCTTGTTTCGCATCAAAGTTACCCTCTAATGAAGGTAATTGGCGCGAAGCGACTCGACATCAAAGTCCCGATAACGCGTCGCTGTCGTGATGCTGCGTATATGTTACGTATACGTTACGTACACGCTACACGTCAACGTAGCTGTCCGCGTTGTCGTATTTTCGCGTGAAACGTCGTTTAATTACGCTGGACGCGATGGCGGTTGTATGAGGGACTCGAGGCTGACGCGGAGTTGCGAATGGGGAACGGGAACGATGAAGCGACGCAGCAGTTTTATAAATTCAGTTGTGTTCGTCGTCCGTCGCGTCTGTCGCCACGATCGCGTGGGGGTTTTGAAAGGAGCCGAGCGAGTTGCGGTATCTACGGAAGAACAAGAGATGAAATGAGTTAATTGATCGAGTATCATGTTCGAGGGAGCGATACGAAGATGAACTGTTTTAGTTTGCTGATGTCGTGTTTGTGGAGTCGTCGTAAGTCCTTGGTCATGTTCATGTCCATAGGCACCCACAGCGTTTGCGGAAGTAGCGACCGCTACCTCTTAGGCTTTTCGTTTTTTTTTTGTTTTTTTCCCCGTTTCTATGTACATATAATTAGGGATATTTACACGAGCGCCAGCAGAGTGTAACAGAGATAGCGACTCGTTGCCTCATGCCCATGCGCAGGGATGTATTTCAACACGACTACTGCCTGCAGCGGCAATTTCTGACGCTTCTTTCAAATTAAAAAATAATAAAAAAGGTGAATTACTTTTGTTGTAGAAGTATGAATTCCAGCATTTAAAATGGCGTTTTCCAAATTATGCCATGAATTCTTTTCTTCCTACGATCTAAAGTGCTCACTACTCAGTACCAATTTTAAAAAAGGTACTATTTTTTCATCGCATACTCAATAATTTTATAACAAATTGTACTCGAAAAATCCTCGGAAAAAAATTATACGAACTTCATATTTTTGAAAATTAATGCAAAACCACAAAGAACCATTTTTCTAGTTATTCCCATTTTTCTAACTGTTTTGCATGAGGTACGATTAAAAATCGTTAAAAGAGAATCAAAATCACGTTTTTTGAGGCTGAAAAGAGGTGGGGGGAGGTGAAAGGTCGGTACTCCCAAAAGGCACTATTCGGGCACCCACTACACGTATGTCAATGAGGGGGGGGGCTCTCCTACTAAATGGTTCAAGACCCTGATTTTTGGATACATTGCATATATTTTGATCCTAGGTCAATTTGGGGGCTGCAGCGATGACACATAATTGAAAACCGCTATAAAAGACCCAAAAATCATTTTTTTGAGGCCGAAAGAAGGTCGATAGCCTCAGAAAGCACTATTCGAGTACCCACTACATGTACAGCCTGTCCGGTTGATCTTAGTACCCCTCAGCGCAAAAATCCCACCAACGTGGCTGACGCGTAAAAAGTGGCGACACTTACACAGATTACAAACAACGTAAATAGGGACGTCAGTGCGTGCAAATTATAACACAGAAAAACATGTACGAAAAAAGTAAATTATCAATTATTAATGACTATTTTTGGTTTTTAAATTATTAATATCAATTTAAATTCTTTATTTTATTAAAATATCAATTTATAAATATCAATCAGGGTTTAAAATAATTTATTCGTATTATTCATCTATAGCGGTGGGATTTTTGCGCTGAGGGGTACTAAGATCAACCGGACGGGCTGTACATGCCGAAGCACAACCTACTAAGTCCATGGGGGGGGGGGGAGGCTGCAGTCATGATACAAAATTTTTCAAGGTCAAACAGTGAGGAGGTTTCCCCTCCTAAACGGTTTAGGACGCAGATTTTTGGATACGTTGTACATATTTTGATCTTGGGTCAATTTGGAGGCTGCAATGATGACACAAAATTAAAAATTGCTAACAAGGGAAGCTCTCGAGGTGTTCGGTTCGGATTTGAACGGGAGTTGGATTTTTGAAAAGAGCATGTCAAAAAAACCCCAAAACCAAAATTTTAGCTGCCCAAGTTAACTTTTCGAT
>QBDW01001198.1:0-77537 GCA_003261595.1 Maconellicoccus hirsutus
TCTCTGTTTAGTACCTGAGCGCACTTCAAGTGCAGTTCGGTTAACCCTCACCTGAGCACACCCTACTGCAGACACACCCACGCGAGCGCACCTTTATCGTGCTGCTATATAAGTGAGCGTTTGACCGCATCGTTAGCACAGCTGCTACAGCCCCATGAGACTAAGTACATATTTAATTTTTAAAAATTTGGATAGATGGATAGAAAAAAATGAAATGAAAATAAACGTTTGATTTGAATTCTACACATTCAAAAACCTTACCCTACCAATTTTTGTGTTTTTTTTTATCAATTTTTCCATTTTCCATCTCCCTTCCAACATATTATGTTTAGTCGGACCTCCACATTTGTGAACAATTTTCTTACAAGTACTGTTCGCAGTACTTAGTTCGTTACCAGAAGTAGTTCAAATGCGAGTGTTGTTAATAGTTTATTTTACACATTTATAATTATTATTAAAACAATAAAATAAAAGATTTTGCAAAATTACTTTAATAAGCAAATTTTCAAATGACATCTATTATTAAAAATTCGATACTTTTGGATTGGGGGCTTGTGTAAAGTGATTTAACGCACCAGAAAAGAAAAATCTTACGAATGTGGGGGTCTGACAGACTCAAGTCCCCCATTAAGAAGGGGTGGAAAGTCAGCTCAAAATGGATGCCGCATGTGAATTCTATGAGTTCTAACACACCCTAAAAGTCAATAAATTAGTTTTGGCGCGCTCGTCTTGAACATCAGCCTTCCATATTCTTTAGTTTTTTTGATAATCTGAATTTTATGTTTCAATTGAAATAATTTAAAAACTATTCATGGTAGAAAATGGATGTAAGCGAGAGAAATGTTGAAAATTTGAGAAATGTCTTCAAAAAAATAGCTGTTACAAACAAGCCTAATTAAATATTCGAGATCTAGGGCTATGGAGCGAAAGTGGGTCCTAAAAATAGTGATTCTACATATAAATATGTGATTATTAACAACGATTCTATGTCGGACATTTGTACACCAAAATATCGTATTTTTGTATCTCCCATTAATGTAAGATCACTATTAGAGATCTCCGGTATAAAATCCTCAAATAAAAACTTGATGCCTCCACACTCTGGCCCAAGGGAACACTCCAAACGAAAACAATTGAGGAGTAAAAGCCAGGACGATAAACGGCGATCGAATGATGCCAGTTCGCGCGCCTTTTTTAACATAGACTTATACTACAGGGGAATTTTGATTAAGCATCCCAATACCAAAACTTTAATTTTATCGAGCACCAAGTATAAACCCAAGATACATCTTTCATAAAGAGAATACCTCACCTGGGTGGGCGTGAAACTTCGACTAACACGAAGAACAACCTTCTCCTGTCCATCAGAGGATTTTGCCTGTGTCAGTACAGCATGAACTCTATCAACTTGTTGACCATCTACTCTCATGTGTAAGCAAAAAGGCAGATTATAGCATGGCTTAACCAATTGAAATGGAATCGAAAATTGAGTCTTTAACTTTGAAAAAGCGTCATCGTGATTGACAGTCCACACCACTCGCTTCGGATTCCCCTGCAGCATCTCGTTAAAAATCCGCGTTAGCTCAGTATACTCCGGAACAAAATACGAGTAATAAATGGTTCGACCCAGTAGTGACCGGATAGCACCAATTTCCAGCTGTAAAGGTCTCTTCTTTCCAGCCAGATGTTTATCCTCAAATTTTTTAAATAAACATAGTTTTTCTCGATCCATATCGATTAAATCATCTCCCACCCTGAAACCCAAATGAGTCACTCTCTTTGAAAACAAATTTGTTTTTTCCAAAGACAACACCATCCCGGCTCTCAAAACGCGATCCAGTACACCCTCTACCCATGTCAAATTTTCTTTGAATGTATTGGTACCTACCAACACATCATCTACGTAAACGGATACATTCGGACCTATCAAATCCGTCAGTACATCGTTCACCGCTGACACAAACAGAGATGAGCTTATCGCCGTGCCAAAAGGTAACCGACTATACGAGTAGCACTGCCCTTCAAACTGAAATGACAAAAACCTCTGAACATTCTCCTGTAGTGGTATCTGTAAAAAACCTCTCGGGAAGTCAAAAGTTGAGATATATTTAGACGGTCGTTACATTTCGTGCACTTCGCATTACTACGACATTTCGACGCGGTATGACCGAACTCGAGACACCGAATACAATAACGATTGCTCTTTGCAAACTCAAAACGCTGAGGTTGTGCCATATTACCGAAATCTTTACATTGCACCAACGGATGCTCGCGTTTACATTTCGGACACGACGAACTACTTTGCGACAACGACTCACCACTTGACACGACGAACGACGATTTACTCGAACCCGCTTTGGCTGGTGCTGACTTTGCCTTTTTGTCGAATTTCTTGGCTTCTAGTGCGACAGTATCTTTGTCGGTTGAACCAAACGACCTGGATTGCAGAAATCTCTGAACCGCTTCAAAAGTAGGCAATTCGTCCTTACCCGGTATTGTTTTGTCGAAATCACGAGCAGTCATTGTATCCAATTTTTTAAGCGTTAAATGGCCTACGAATTTCGAAAATGAACCATCAATGGTAATTCCAGCAGCCTTTAGACCTCGCATAACAACACCAAATTTATTCATCAAAGTACGAACTTGGGATTCATTTTTAATCGATTCAATGTTGAGCAATTTGTCAAACCATTCTTTGACAATTACTTTCTTGCTATGATACGTATTGATCCAATATGAACGACCAAGCTTCAATGTAGGACGCGTCAGTAAGGTCAAAATCTTTCACCAAATCTTCCGCCTCTCCAACCATCGAACTTTTCAAATAATACATTTTTTGAACGTTATTTAAATTGGGGTTATTATGAACAATATTCTCAAACAGGCCTTTAAAGCTAGGAAAGCTTAAGATGTCACCATTAAATTTAGGTACTTTTATTGCTTCAAATTTTGGCGTTATGCTGTTAATAGAGCTACCACGAAATGAGGTGTTTAGTGTAGAATTGCCAAGCAACGAGTTTTGAGCGGCTTGGTCTTCCATGGCGCGACGGAAAGCCTTAGCCTTAGCATCATGTATGACATAAACAGAACGAACACTGTCACAATATGTTAATAATTCGTTAGACTGGGCGGTAAAAGTATCCGCTTCGTCGTCCAAGAGCATTAAAGCTTGCTCTATTGCATCTGCGTGCACATTTTTTTGATGCTTTAATTCATCTAATAATACTTCATATTCCGAAATCGTAGCGATAGATAAGCCCCTTTGATAAGAGGGTTTGTAGTTGTTGTTTAATACGAGCAACTTGTAATCTCGCATTTCGCGCAGTGCGCTGACATGTATCAGACATTTTACCACGGTTATACAGCTGGCAACTTCAGCTAACAAAATATTACGACTTGTTACACAAATAAATGTAGTAATTAGAAGTACGAACCAATAAACTGGTACCTTGCTGTTAACCTCAGCACACATATGATCATACATGAGATTGTAAATCTCGCACTTTCAAAATTATCACGAATACGAACACGAAAATGTTTGATTAAAAACGCATCAAAACGCATTGAAAACGATCATATTCGCGATTAAAAATCCACCGGACGCTAACTGATTAGCTATCCGGCCCGAAGGACCAATAAACTGTTTCATAGAAAGCAAATAAACTTCTCAAATTTTACATTTTCTTGAAAATTTATTTGTTTACAAAAAAGAACACGAAATAATACGTAGCTCTACGCAGCTACACTACTATATTAATTAATAATAAAAACGACTGCCTTCTACCTATCTATCCGTAGGGTAAAACCTAAGATAAGATGAGCGACTACGCTACGACATAAAACGACACGAACCCTCGTAACAATCCTCTCATTTTCAGCTGAATCATCAAGCTCTGACAATAACAAATCTAAATTGTTCATTGCCTTAGCACTAATACGATATTTCCAAGCAACATGAATCTGACCTCAAATTTGGGCAGCGATGGCCCAATCTGTCCTCATCATCACACTCATGCTGCGTAAAGACTCTACCCATCCGTTTAAACGTTCCGAAAACGTTTCCATTGGCCATTCATCTAATTTCAATCGCTTACTGCCGTTGTTCCTACCAAAAACTACTAATGAAACGATTGCGAAGTTCAACATAATTAAAGGTAGACCTCGTCGCCATCAACCATCGCTCAGAATGAATCGAAATTGCCATAGTAAACATGACGACGACGACGACGACGACGACGACGACGACGACGACGATGATGATAGTTTATTACAGAGAATTTTTATACATAGAAAATCAATACGAAGTATATAACGGAGAGAGAGAGAGAGAGAGAGAGAGAGAAACAAATGGGCCTACCAATAAGGTAGAGAATGAAAGTTACAAAACAAAAAAAAAACAACAAAATATCAAATTAAATTTAACAAATGAATAGTTAATTTACATACAGTAAAAAGTGGCGGAAAAACGTAACAAACCAAGACACTATATGCTAATAAATATTAACAAAAAAAAAAATGAATAAAATAAAAAAAGAACAAAAGTTGTAAATACTGAAATATAAGCAAAAGCAAAAATTATCTAAAAACACAGTTCATGGGAAAAGACAGAAGAAGTAATAACGAAGCAACAAAAAGCGTAAACTTTTCATCATCTACGCCGGCGAACAGTTTCCCGCCACCCACCTAATGGATAGGCCGATCAACGATTCCGCGCCCCCTCCATTTATTTAATGGGGCACGCAACCGGTCCACGAATGTAAAGGCGGCGGAAAACTACCAGTCAACGCCATCAATGCCGTTTTTACGCACAGCATTTGAGTTAAAATAGCATGATATTTATTCCCTTCTACTAAGTACAAATGAAGATTAAAAGGTTGCGAAAAATTTGGCCTAATCAAACTAAATTCCCTCATAAATGCTTCTTTCAAATTTTCATTTCGAATATACGTTTTTTTATCATCAGTATTAGTATTAATTACCGGAGTAATATTACAATTTTTTATTTCTACTAACTCTCTAGTATTGAAAATTTTTGTTTCACATAATTTATTATTCGAATCTCTCATATATAAGCACTTATTTTCCCAAGAAATAATAGCCTTAAGTTTTGTCAGAACATCAGCCCCTAATATATTATTTTGAATTCCATCAACGATATAAAAAAGTAATATAATATAAGAATTCTCAAATTTACATTTAATATCAACACCACCTTCTATTCTACCACCTGATGATCATGTGACCGTCGTAAAACCGATATTTTTTCCTAATTTATTCGTTTTAATAGTCTCGTTAGAATAAGTATTAATAAGATATAAATAAGTCTCTCTATTAATTAAAGAAATAGCAGCTCCACTATCTACTAACGCACCTATAATTTCCTTTTCCATTTTCACTTTTATTAAAACTTCCGTCGGATTAAAATCTTGATCAACAGTATACTTACTCGAACTCGCAACCTCTAACTGTGATATTTCCAAATTCTCTTTTTTTTTACTAATATTTTCTAGTTTATTATAGATTTTCCTCTCAAGATCACTTAACTTTTCCAACTTCACCTCTTCTTCTATCTTAACCAACTCAGGAAAATTTCGCGTCGTTCTCGGTCTCTCATCTCTTTTAACATGTGAATAATAATAAGTTGTTTTTGTAAATAAATCTCCCGTGCTCATAACGTCTACCCTTTCATCTGCAGTTAATATTTGATTCATTTCATAGATCATTTTTAAGTGATTCTCTTCAGATTTTTTATCCCTCAAATGATCATGCGGTGGCGGTAAAATGAATAATAATTTATTTACACCATTTTTAAATAAATGCCTAATAATTTTTTCAAGAAAAACAACTTTAAAAATACCTACACCTTGTTCGCTATATATTTTGTGATTATTTTGCCGATAATATGACGTATTTTTAAAGACATCGTGTTTAAACTTCGAGGATTCTCCGCGCAAAGAATTCTACAGAAGTCGTATTAAAGATGCTTCTGTCTATAAAATCTTCAGCTTCATACTCGTGGATGTAAGTGTTCAATATCCCCCACAAAAGTAAAGCGGAATCGACAAACGACTTTAGTAAGTAGTTAAATGATGGATTCATTCCCATGAAACATCTTGAGTATTCCCTTCTGTTCGTTGCGTTGTTTAGGAAACGTTTGCCCATCATATTCCACCTTGCACGGCGCGAATATTTGTACAACGATGTTTTGCTATTCCCTTCGTCTGTCCATCGAAGTTCTTCCTTTTTTTCAAACACATGCCTTACAAATAGAACTGTATGAAGGTCTGTGTACTTCTTCTTCTGTATGTTCTAGAAAACAAATGTTAGAACCAATTGAACATAGTCATCGTTCAAAATTTGATACTTACAAGTTCCACTTTGATTTTACGAAAAGCTTGTTTATATTCTCGTATAGCTTGTTTATATTCTCGTTTAGCTTGTTTACATTCACGTAGTTCTTCCAGCACTTGAGTGTACATTTCATACGGGACTGTCCGTACCTAGAAACAAGAATTCGTGATAATAACCTTCAAGTATTTGAATTGATTACCTAATCTGATACCTATCGATCACTTTTAATAATCGAAATAATCGATTATCTGGGGTAGGAACGATTAATCGCATAATCGATTATCCAAAAATAGGACAATCGATTAATCGAGTAATGAAAATAATCGATTTTGCCTAACACTAGTAATCGGTTGGTTGTGGTGACGTCACTGTTTTTGAGTTATTTATCAGTTGTCTCATCTTTTTTTTCAGTCGTATATTTTTTAGGCCCTTTTTTCCACGAGCGCTTAGAAACAGCAGACATTCAGCACACAACGTCAGGGGTGCCACCACTACGTTTTTTCGTCAGTCTTGTTGTTTTTAATGTCGCGTGGTTCGTTCAATACACCGTGTTTTTCAAATATTATTTAAAACAGTATTTTTCAAAATTTGAGTGGTGAGAAGGGTTCAACTGAAAAATGATCACCAATTTTGAATATTGTCCACCTACAAAGGAGATTAAAAATTTTAAATAAGACGTAAAAAACGAAGTGGTGTAATAAAATAAAAAATTAACAATCACATTTTTGAAAAATATGCTGATTAGCCTATCTAATCTATTGTTAATTTTTAATTTTAATTTTCCAAAAGTTAATTTTTTGAATTCACACAGGACCCCCTGATTTTGATACCACAGCGCATGTCTAGTAACCAAAATAACCATAAAGTTCAATAATTCTAACACCTTCAAATACCAATATCATTATACCAAATTAAAACACGATAACAAACGAATTAAATGCACATAAACGAGATAAATCAAAAATTTTGATTACAAAATTATCAAATTCGAAAAACTTGAAAATAAACAAAAGAAATTTCGCGGCCTAACATAAATCGAAAACAGAACTAAATAAATAGGTAAAAATCAAAACAAAACAAAATAGGTAAATAAATTTAAATGTATTTTAAAATTTTAATGAGACTATAACAAATTAATATTAAACATTAAGGATTCTTTGAGCGAAGAATTCCATTGAAGTTGTATGTAAGCAGTCAAATGATGAATTACTTCCCATCTTGAGAATTCTCGTCTATTTTTTGGGTGGCGTTACTGCCATTGTGTAGTTGTATGTTTCTTTCCCTGCTTGTCACTGGCAAACCTATGCAGGATTTGTACATATGAGTATAACACCATTGTTTAAACAATAAAACCTCGAAGAGTATTATACGATAAGGTACTACCATACCATAAACGTAAACACATAATTTCGTAGAAACATGCTTTTTTCAAACTCTTCCATTTGAATGGTTTATTTTTGTATTGGGTTTTTATATAAATATTCTCTCTGTTTAGTACCTGAGCGCACTTCAAGTGCAGCTCGGTTAACCCTCACCTGAGCACACCCTACTGCAGACACCCCCACGCGAGCGCATCTTTATCGTGCTGCTATATAAGTGAGCGTTTGACCGCATCGTTAGCACAGCCGCTACAGCCCCATGAGACTAAGTACATATTTAATTTTTGAAAATTTGGATAGATGGATAGAAAAAAATGAAATGAAAATAAACGTTTGATTTGAATTCTACACATTCAAAAACCTTACCCTACCAATTTTTGTGTTTTTTTTTATCAATTTTTCCATTTTCCATCTCCCTTCCAACATATTATGTTTAGTCGGACCTCCACATTTGTGAACAATTTTCTTACAAGTACTGTTCGCAGTACTTAGTTCGTTACCAGAAGTAGTTCAAATGCGAGTGTTGTTAATAGTTTATTTTACACATTTATAATTATTATTAAAACAATAAAATAAAAGATTTTGCAAAATTACTTTAATAAGCAAATTTTCAAATGACATCTATTATTAAAAATTCGATACTCTTGGATTGCGAGCTTGTGTAAAGTGATTTAACGCACCAGAAAAGAAACATCTTACGAATGTGGGGGTCCGACAGACTCAAATCCCCCATTAAGAAGGGGTGGAAAGTCAGCTCAAAATGGATGCCGCATGTGAATTCTTTGAGTTCTAACACACCCTAAAAGTCAATAAATTAGTTTTGGCGCGCTCGTCTTGAACATCAGCCTTCCATATTCTTTAGTTTTTTTGATAATCTGAATTTTATGTTTCAATTGAAATAATTTAAAAACTATTCATGGTAGAAAATGGATGTAAGCGAGAGAAATGTTGAAAATTTGAGAAATGTCTTCAAAAAAATAGCTGTTACAAACAAGCCTAATTAAATATTCGAGATCTAGGGCTATGGAGCGAAAGTGGGTCCTAAAAATAGTGATTCTACATATAAATATGTGATTATTAACAACGATTCTTTTTTGCTGTACAAATATTTTTAGTATTACAGAAAATCGCAACAAGGAGGAAGTAATGGATTCTTTCCATTAACTTATTTATTGATTAATTAGATAATCTTTCCGTTTTGATTTTCGTATGCGAGATAATCAAAATAATTCAATAAAATTGCTTTTTGATTTAAAATTACTTCTTAAATGACGTAAAGCGAAATCAAAATCACGACGTTGTAAAAATCACCGATATACAAATTTATTTGTGTATGTTGAAACTGTATGAATGTAGAGTGTAGGTACATATTGTAGAAAGAGAAACAAAGTATAAACAGCATCACACTATGGTGCAAATACTATCTTGTAGGTACATCACCAAAGTGAAATTACTGCCCTGGTATACGTTACATACATATATAAGAGTTAATTAATTACAAATGAATTTTATAATATATTTACCATTAAAGAAATTTCCCGCGTACACTACAAACAAAAAACCTTTGGAAAAAAATTCCATTTTTTTTTGTAACGAATACACTCCCAGTCAAAACCAAACTGAAATGACGCGAAATATCAATCTCTTTGCTTAAAGATGAAATCTGATTATCATTATCTTTGAGTAGATGGAATTTAAATTACATTTTTCATCATTTTAATGCCATCGATTTACATTTATCGAAAAGAATTTCAAATGTATTGCAAAATATATAGGTACCTAATACCTATTCCTTACAATCGACGAGATTCACGATATCATAATTTTGTACACAAAACCAAAATAAATAGACAGGCTGTTTCCGACATGCTTTAGAGGCATAGAAATTGATTAATTTTGACACCATTAAGCATTTTACTGTTTCCAAGATTTATCAAAATTTGCATATCGTTATTTTGTATAGTGTATTCTGCAATCAGTGCACCGCCTTCATACCCATAATGCAGCTACCCAAACTATAAAAGCACGCACATGGTTGCCGACCCTACCTTTTGAAGGGGCAAAGTTAAGCTCCTGCTCTATGACGTTTCAATAAAACAATATTTTCTAATGTTTTGATCGCTTGAAATAACTAAAAAAGTACAGTTAATGATTTTTTTTATGCTGAGGCCAACTGTGAATATCTTGGAAAAGAATGGTCACTTTTATAAAACGTAATTATTGATCATTTTGTGTAGCCTGCTCTCTTTGATGTACCCTATAGTGACGCGATACATCGAACAACGAGTACCCATATATATCGCAACATACACTGTAGTGTCACTATAAACCAGTTACTAGTTTACGGGACCTCTCGCAATGTACACTATGGTGTACAATCCACAAATCTGCATATGGGGGCTGAAAAATTTTGAAAAAAATATTTTTGTGCTCTACTAGTCCCATACATATGGAAAATCACAAAAAATAATTTTTTGTAAACGTTGCCCGGTGGTTGCGGGTTAAGTAGGTTGGTAGGTATAGTTATTGCGAGTTAAAAAAAACGCAAGCCCCGAAAAGCTCAGAGCCTGAAAAATGGTAATCGGGTTTTGGGGCTTGCTGTTGGAAACTAGGGCTCTGGTTTGTTGGATCATAAGTATCAACCAATAAAAATTCGTCGACAAGTACACTTTTTATTGAGCTATTAGTGCTATTATAATACAATAGACAAGTTGACCAAGTTTTAAATTCTAAAAATTTTATAATATCTGGAAAATATACGTTAAAAAATGAGCATCAAAAAAAAATTTTGAAAATCGGCTGATTAGAACTCGCGTAATTAATTTGTACATTTTGTCGTCAGTGAAAACGGTACCGCGATGCGCACCCTGTAGTTTGGTCATAAGATCCTATTGCCATATTACGCGCCATGCCTTTGTGCATGTAACGTTTGGTTTCAATTTGATTTCTCTTCGCCAAATTTGAATTTTGATTTGGGGTGAATTTTAATGAGTTACTAAAAGTATCTAGAGTATGTATTCAATTTTTTCAACATGATATTCAATGGGTGATTCTCAATAATAAATTAATTTCATTTTCACGATTGATCGTCACTTCATTTTTGAAGAAAATTCAGAATACCAGTTGCTTTTCTGAGATTTATTAAATAAAATTTTTATTTTTCTAAGAAGAAAATGTTTAGCTAAATACAATGGCGTTAAATAATTTAATTTTTGTAAAATTCCTACTCGCGTATGTGTAATATTTGAATTGTTTTAACGGTTTTACACATCTATACATGATAGCCGTTTTCTTTGTGGCCGCATCACGCCAGAACTAGCGAACCGAATTTCGTCAAATTTTGAAGATACCTTGCTATATGCCCGTAGATGGTCATAGGGTAGGTATTTTTCCACTAGTCCCAAAATGGAAGGGGAGAGGGTGCAAAAACATATTTAAAGAGGTCTTTACTTGCAGGCGCTAAGTTATCTTAATACCATCGTGTTCTATGGTCAAAATATGAGTTTTTTTTCAAATAACTCAAAATTAGTTTTGGCGCGTCCTTCGTTACCATTTTAAGGCTCCAACTTTAAAAAAAAATCGTTTTTTAACAAATTTGACCTTACCACCTTTCAGATGTACTCTACCCAACTACAAACGCCGGATTTTGTGCCTTTTGGGCCAAAACCCCGCGCAAGGTGAAATTATAATCGAAAATCAGCTAATGCCCCATGATACAGTGATAAAAGATCTCTAAAAAATTCTTACCATTTCAACATCTTCCTCCTTTAGAAGATCAAGCACTTTCAAGAAAAACGCTTCAATGGTAAAATCTTAAGTTTTCTCTCCCTCTACTGTTTCATATTTTTTTTCATTTCAAAAAAAATGAAAAGAGCTTTTGAAAAAAAACTATACATTTCGTTCGTTGTTAAAAAATTTCTTATTTCAAACCATTTTTTACCTTTCTTTGAAAATCATATTTGAAAACAGAAAAAAATTATGAAATTAGGGAGAGGGGAAAAAGAATTTGAAATTTTACCATTAGAGGATATTGCTTAAGAGTAGTTAAATTTTCGAAAATTTACCCAAGTCTGCACGCATAAAACCGGAAGTAATTTTTGAAAAAAAAATTTAGGCACCACTTACCAAAAAAAATGTTCCTTATACGTACATAAAAACGGGTTACGAATCAGTAACGCAAGTGTAGTGGTAAGATGCGCGAAAATCGTTTCATACTACTTAAACATCATACTTTTCTTTCAAATACGTATGTATTTAAATTTTTAAAACTAAAATAAATATTGGGATGCGTTCATTTTGTTGTAGAAAGCTCATTTTTTATAATAATAAAAAAAATCATTTGTGAAAGACGTTGTCAAAGAAAACCAGTATTTAAACGCATGTAAACGCATAGCGTAAACGGCAGCGCTTGGATCTGTTAGGATCTTATGACGTCACAGTTCGCCACGCCCCGTTTTCAAGCGTTTTAAAAAACGCGACTTTCAAAATTTTTTTTCTCCGCTCCTATGGCTTCAAATCAAATGCGGTTTTTTGCATCAGTGTTAGAATTATTAGTACTATTACATTATATTTTTTTTAAAAAATTGGAAACTCGTCTATCGTAGCATTTACAGGTATGGTAATATTAAGTACCTTTAACGCGAAAAATTTTCTTGTATGCATACTAAATGGATGTCCACCGATGCCTGTCTTCTCGTAATAGTACATCGTCCGATGCAGGCTCTTCCACACCTCCATAGCGGTGTCCACAAACGAATATATCAGGGAAGCCTTGGGTGGATTTTTTCTCGGAACATCATTCCATTTCACATACGCGACTTTGTTATTATGGTCACTTAGGAAATTGTCGGCGATAATTTCCCAGCGTTCTCGGCGCGAATGTTTATTATACTCGGCCAAAGTGTGGCCGGATTCCATCCATTCTTTCTTCTCCACATCTTGAAATCTGGCTCTTATGAATAATAGCAAGTACGCTAGTTTATATTTTTCTTGTTCTGCTTTCTAGAAAATATTCACACATAATTTCATCAAACAACGAATATTGAACGTAGGCTATTCATTATTACTGTGAAAGCGTAAAAGCCGTTTAGAACCATTTGAACGTAGTCGTGAATCGTAAGTCAGTAACGAATTTCAAGCGTCTATTATGCTCATGCACACTTTTAGGTTACTTGAAGAGAAGCCAGAACAACACTATTGAACTGTTGAATAGTGATGATTTCGTACTATTTCGCACGTACGTTGAAAGAAAGTTCCACGAACTCGAGACTGAGCTTTCCAAGAGCACACGGAACGTCATACACATTGTTCATGGAAAGCGGGGAGTCGTACGAAATAGATCTCGAAGATAAGCCAGATTCCAGTCATTCAGAAATCGTTGAATGATGAAAGTATCATAGGAATATACATGAGCGTGAATACATTCAACATAGCGACAGTCGTCAGTGACTGAATTTAGTAGTCACTGAATTGAAATAATCGAGCAAAATTTAATACTTACGAGTTCCCAGAATTCCTCTACGAGCACGTCTAATCTCTGATCTCGTTTTTTCGTTTCTTGACTATACAAATCATTTGGAATTTGCAGGACCTAGAAACAAGAGTTCGTAATAGGAATTCCATAGAGAGAAAAAATGAAAACGAGAATGAATCGACAGTTGTTTCCCTATACCTTAAAAATGGAAATCGACGCAATACGCACAACGGGGTGCAGTCGCATTCAGCCGCCGTGCCGTTCACAATTTAAAATTGCCTAATCTCTGTCTATTACACTATTTAATAAACTGAATTTTAATACTCCGAGCATTATATTATTAATATTTTCGACATTAATCTAGGCATCTCCGCAAAGTAATATCAAACGCTTTTCATTCCCTCGTAATTTACGAATTTCCGAATTGCTACAGTAGCGCGTTTGCATGAAATTGACTCCGCGGACGCATAGTGGGACAGAAAGGTGGCGCGTCAATGTAGAGTTGACATAGAATGTTGGGCTTAAATTACATAAAATTTGTCACGACGACCTGCGAATTTTTCCACAATTCTATTTCAATGAAATAATATTTGGACTACCTTCTAGGAGAATTAGCGAAAAGTAACGCCGAGATGAAAATTACGCGTAACATAACGTTTAGACAATCAAATTCGTACGGCTTGCACGATTGTAGTAAGGTATAATGTTTGTAAGGTTGTGAAAATGCGAACTTATGAGGGTATATGCGTTTCTTTATTCTAAGAATAGGAATACGTATTGTTCCCGAAAACGTTTAAACTGCCGCTCCAACGTTTTATACGCAAACTTAGAGTACCTGGCATGACTAGTGCATAATCTTTATTCCTATGCAACTTAATAACGCACTTGTAAAAAAAAAAAACAAAAATAGTATTAAAAAATTGAAAGAAACTTTAAAAATTAGATAAGATTCTCTAGAGTAAAACCAGAAATGTTTTCACCATTGGAAGTAGCGCAAAATTTCCTATAAGGATTGAAAGAAAAATTCCCTTAGATTTGGGAATTTTAAGTTGTGATTGGAAAGTTGTGAATGGCACGGCGGCTAAATATGAGTCGACTCCGCGTAACGGGCGTAATCACAAATTTAAAAAAATATGTTTAACAGCGTTTTCTATCTTAAAAGATACTACGGTATGAATTGCTGAAATGGCTTTTCAATGTGATACGTGCAAAACCATAAATTTATACACAAAAAGTCAAAAAAAGCTCAACTAAGCACCTAATAAAACAACGTATTTCGTCATCTCCGGCTCCAGCTGAAACTCAGAAAAAAGAATATGTGCATTATGCACACAGCGATTCAACTTCCATTTGCAATATTTCACTCATTTAGAACACTCTCATCAAACTAAAATTAATGAAAGAGCAGTCATGAAATCAGAGTCCAATCCTGCCTTCATGCTAAGCTGATGTAGATCACAGCACTTATTTGATAAGCAATGTCTTATCAATAAATGAATCCGTATGAAGTATTTGTTCAAAAGTACTTGACACATCAACGAAATGCATTCTTTACAGCCAAAACAATCAAGAAAACCAGTACTTCATGTGAAGAAAAGAATCAATAATTTCGAAAAAGTTGATCTAAATTAATCGAACTTACATAATTTATTTTCTTTGTACTGGTCCAACTGACGTTACTGTTGTTGCGTGTTGTCGTATGTTTCTTTCCCCGCTTGTCACTGGCAAACCTATGTAGGATTTGTACATGTAATATTATTGTTTAAGCAATAAAACCTCCAAGAGTATTATATCTATAATAAGGTACTACCCTACCATACCATAAACGTAAACACATAATTTCGTAGAAACATGCCTTTTTCAAACTCTTCCGTTTGAATAGTTTATTTTTGTTTTGGGTTTTTATATAAATATTCTCTCGCTTTAGTACCTGAGCGCACTTTAAGTGCAGCTCGGTTAACTCTCACCCGAGCGTACCCTACTACAGACACACACACGCGAGCGCACCTTTATCGTGCAGTTACGAGTATTGCATAGGTGAGCGTTTGAACTTTGACCGCATCGTTAGCACAGCCCCATGAGACGTATGTACATATTTAATTATTAAAAATATGGATACAAAAAAATGAAATGAAAATAAACGTTTGATTTGAATTCTACACGTTCAAAAACCTTACCCTACCAATTTTTGTGTCCTTTTACTAATTTTTATGTCTAGTCGGACCCCCACATTTGTAAACAGTCTTCTTAATTCTTACAAGTCCTGTTCGGAGTACTTAGTATGTTACCAGAAGTAGTTCAAATGTGAGTGTTGTTGATAGTTTATTTTACACATTTATAATTGATCGGTGGGTTAATTAACCAGAAGATTATCTGCTCTTATTATCGAATAAAACTCGAATAAAATAAAACCATTACGAAAACACTCTTATATTGATATTGATATGTTGTGTTCAATACAAACAACGGTATCGGACTGGCTTGAGCCAGAACACAAAAACATCTTTAGGCTTAGCTAACGCTACTACGGCGTTGCCCAGTAGAGGGCGCCGTGCTTAGGAATAGGATATACAATACATTATCATTATGCATTAATAATAACAGAAATTAGAATTATAGCGCCTTATTGAGGAAACTAGCAGAATGCTTCACACTCCCCCTTTTCTCAATAAAGGTGCTATCCTTAGCAAAAGGAGAATTCGATTTCTGATTCCGAAGAATTTCCTTGCAACTCCATCTCTTCATATTCGGCGGTTATGTCAACGCCTAGGATGTTAATCGCACTCTGTACATATTGTAACGCTTCTATTCCTGCGGCGCTTTCTGAAAAGCAAAATACCAATATAATCATCTGATCTTTCACTTCTTACTTTGTATCATCATTATCTTATTCCTCATTTCTAAGAACTGGGTCCTTGGCAAAGCTTTTGTTAAGAAGTCAGCTTCTTGTTGCTTCGATGGGACCCACTCAACTTTAATTAATCCCCAAGTTACACATTCCAAAATATAATGCAATTTAATATCAGTCAGGTGCTTGAGTTTTGGGGAACCTGCCTTCTCTGCACACTTTAGAGAAGCAGTGTTGTCACCATAAAGGGTAGCGGGTACGTATGTTCGACCTGTAGCTCTTCTTACGAGTGCATTGACCGACACAATCTCTGTTGTCGCATGACTTAAAGCAATGTACTCAGCCTCACAGGTAGAATTCGATACTGTACCTTGTCTTTTGCTAACCCAGGTCACAACATCTCCAAAAATCTTTACAATCAATCCTGTAGTTGATCGTTTCGTTGCTTCGCAGTCACCAAAACTAGCATCCGCAAAACCTACCAAGTTTTCTGTCTTACTCTCATAAAGTAACCCTAACTCCGACGTCCCTCTTAAATAACGAAATACTCTCTTTACTTTCGCCCAATCGTCTTTAGTAGGCGAGCTCTGCTTACGACTGAGCAGGTTGACAGCAAATGCTATATCCGGTCTTGTCGCATTCGCAAGGTACAACAAGCTACCTATTGCTTCGCGATACGGCAGGTTTTCATGCGGTGTTTCCTCATCTTTGCTCATCTTACTCCCTTTTTGTGCATTCCTCGTCATCATTGGGGTGTCATGAGGGTTTGCGCTCTTCATTCCAAATCTTTCTAAGATACTCTCGCAATACTCAACCTGTTGCAATTGTATCGTTCTATTTGCCCTATCTCTCTTAATTTCTATACCAAGGTATTTTTGAGGCTCCCCCAAATTTACTACCTTGAGTTCTCTCTTCAATTCATTAATCACATCATTTAACAATTCATCATTGTTTCCTGCTAACAGTATGTCATCTACATACAGTACTAAGAAACAGATATTCCCATCTTTGTGTATATAGAATAAGCAGGGGTCAATAATTTCGTGTTTGAAGCCTATGCGATTCGCTATGCCTGAGAATTTGCGATTCCAGCGATTTGGACTTTGTTTGAGTCCATACAACGATCTTTTCAATTTGCACACCTTATTTTCTCTCTCTTCTTTCGAAACCTCTACCCCTTCAGGTATCTCCATGTAAATCTCTTCTTCTATTTGACCATGGAGAAATGCCGTCTTAACATCGAGATGGTAGGCTTTCAAATTGAATTTGTTAATTATAGATAGCCCCGCTCTTACAGTAGCCAATCTAGAAACAGGGGCATAGATTTCGCTCAGTTCATATTCATTCCGATCTTTGAAACCCCTAATAACTAGACGTGCTTTGTATCTTCGGCTACCATCAATTTCTCTCTTTTTCTTAAATATCATTCTGGAATCTAAAATATTGGGTTTCATTCCACCGCGCCATTTGGGTCGTGGAACGAAATCCCACACCTGATTCTCAGTCATACTTTCAAGCTCTTCTTCTACCGCTCTTTTCCAGTGCTCTCTTTCTGGAGAACGCATAGCTTCTTTAAACGACTGTGGGTCACCATTTAATTCAGTAATTAAAGCCACATAATCCTCATCTTGATTAATCGAATCTTCTCTCAACGTTTCAATCGTTTCTTTGAAAGCTGAGAGTGCTTTCACAAAGTGAACTTCAATTTCTTCACATTCGATCTCTGCGATTTCAAAATCTTCGTTATCACACTCATCGATAACTTCCTCATCCTTTTGTTTTGTATCGCTATCTTTAGACTCGCTTACTTTTTCGCTTACTTTTTCAAAAGTCTCATCATTCGAGTCTACTCCCCTCTCTTCCACACAGTTGCTATCTTGCTCGTCTTTTTCCAAGACATCATCGCTCTTAGGGAGGATGGAAAACCGTTCTTTTTCCTCATTTTCCTCGTCTTTTTCTTTCTCCCCCTTTTCTAATTCTGTGAAATCGAGATCGCGATATGTTTTATTTTCAACAAATCTTACATGTTTCGCTCTTATGATTCGATTAGAACCGGGTAACAATATCTTATACCCAGTGGCGGTGTACCCCACTAGCACCCCTATTAACGCTCTTGCTTCTAATTTTGAAAAATGTGATTTATTTTTATGCACATAAACTATGCATCCAAATCGTTTTATCTTATTCAATCGACATTTTTCCTCTCCTAGAAAAATTTCAATCGGTCTCTCATAGCCCAAACTCGCATGGGGCGATCGATTATACAGATGTACTGCTGCTCCCAAGGCTACATCCCAGAAATTATGGGGCAGCCCAGAATCAAACAGCAGCGACCTGATCTTTTCCGCAATCGTTAGGTTAAATCTTTCCGCTACACCGTTATGCTGCGGAGTATTTGGCTCAGTTAGTTGGAGATCAATTTTCTCTCTTTCACAAATTTCTTTCATTTTTCCTCCAACGTATTCTAAACCATTGTCGCACCGTATATTTCGTACTCGTGTTTTCTCACCAAATTGATTTCTTAAATTCTCAAGAAACATTTGAAAACATTCCCCTACATCACTCTTCAGATGCATTACATAGGCTATCGCAAATCGAGAAAAATCATCAATAAATGTGACAACCCATCTATACTGATATTTAAACGTCTTTGGTGTAATGGGCCCCATCACATCAGTATGTATGAGGTGAAGCGGTTCTAGAGCTCTTGTACGGGTTTCAGAAAATGGCTGTCTCTTCATTTTTGCTAAGGCACAAACCTCACAATCTAAGATAGTCTCGTCAAAATTTACATCCGTTAGCGTAGAATATTCCCTCTTCAACTCTCTTAAATATTTCAGGGAGAGGTGGCCTAACCTTATATGCCACAACATGCCTTGATTCTCCCTCAAGTTCATTCTTTTCTTTGACTCTCTTTCTACACTAACAATTCTGACACTATCGTTTGTGATTTCTTTTTGTGCATCTAAATCGATCTCTAGATTTGATCTCACATCATCCAAATCTCTTTCGTTTAGCACAGCGCTATTTTCTAGTTCCCTGTGACCGTCTACCTCCATCACTCCTTTGTTTTCACTCTCTTTTGATATGGGGTTGACCTCTCTTGATTTTTCCCCAGGGTCGACCTCTCTTAATTTTTCCATCTCATCTTGAACCTTTTCTGAGGTCTCCTCATCTTCTCGCAATCTTTTTGAACACGTTTCATTTTCTTCCCCAGAGGTGGTCAAATATACTCTCTTTTTGCCAACCTCTACACCAACCTGCTCGTCTTTGGGGTACTCAACCTCTAGTTCCACCATCCAATAGGGTCGGTCGTATTTACCCACTAACACATCTTCTCCTGGCAATACATACGACACATGACCTGGATTGAATACTCTCATAATTTTGTCAGTGAGTAAAATATGGAACCCTTGTTCCACTAATTTACTCAAAGACAACAAATTTTCTGCAAGATCTGGAGAGTACAAAACATTCTCCAGTTCTCCTAACTTATTATCAGTACTCTCATTCATACTGATATTTCCCCTCTTAAGCACTCTTAAATTTGTTTTCTCGTCTTTATTCGCTCCTAAGATTTCACCCTCTGATCTACACTCATCACGAAGGGGAAATTCACAGTTTATCATATGTTGGGAGGCCCCAGAATCGCCCAACATAGTAATTTTAAACGTCTTACCAAATGGGCGCACTGAAGTTCCACATCCTTCTTCAGAACCAGCCACGAACGCCGTTCCTGTCATGACTATCGCATCTTTGGAAAGAAAACGGAATAAATTATCATCAAGTCTTTTACTCACTTTCTTAATGCTAGTCCTTATTTTTCGTTTCTGAGGCTTACCCTCTTTTGGCATCAGTTGGCCGGACTCCTCTTTATGAGGACTGCTGTCTGTGACACCAGCCCCCTTCCGTTTATCAGGTTGGTCACATTGCGGGGCAATATGACCAAACCGGTTGCAATTGTAGCACTTCTTAGCCCCTTTATTTGGGCATTCCGCTCCTATGTGGCCACGATCTCCACATTCAAAACAACGCAACCAACTGCCAGTTCTCGTTGTATTCCGTCTTTTCCTGAGGGGTCCGCCACCTCCTCCTCTCTTTTTCCTTCGCTGCTCCCCTCTTGCAGCTAGAAGAGCTTGTGGTTGCTCTCTTCTCAGATTTGGCCCTACTGCCGCCTCTTCCTGCAACAGTATATTCATAAAGTTACTTAGGGTCATTGGGGGACACCCCATAACCCTCATGCTTCGGAGAGTATCAGCCCTCAACCTTGCTCCAGGGTACTCGTTCTTAGAGGCATTGATAGCCGTATCAACTTTCTCATCTTCACTTAGCTCACATCCTATTAATCCAAACTGTTTGACAATCTCGTCAAACTTCGCGATAAAGTTACTCACCCTCTCACCTTTTCCCAGTTTTATACTGTTGAATTTTTGACGTAGAGCGGTTGAATTCAAATTCACCTCTGACGCTTTAATCTCTCTTACGCTCTTAATAATCATCGCTGGATTAGTCAAGTGTAGCACCTGGCTTTGGTAATAGGGGTCCAACCGCGCAATGATGAGATCTCTCGTAAATCTATCTTTGCTTTCATCTTGCGGCTTCTCCTCTGATAACCGGTCTTGCAAGCCATGTGCCCACAACTCGCCTTGGAGCTGGTCGAGCCACAAGTCCAACTTACTTTCTTTTGTTAGCTTGTAATCTCTTTTAATATCTCGTCTTAATCCCGAAGCATTCCAAATTTTGAAAATCGAACTTTCATCCAATCTCCCATTTTGGGGCTCAATATTGGATCTCTCATTTTGGGGCGCACTCTCATTTTGCAACTGGTTGTTTACCTGATTCTCATCGTTACCAACAGCCACTCTTTCCGTTCGATCCGCACCTCCGCCTCTTAAGGTACGAATCAATTCTTCGATCAGCGCATTGTTTCGCGTTACCGCTTCCAATTGTCTGAAAGAATCACTCATCGTTAAATCCTGCACCTTAACGGCAATTGGAATTTCTTCCAAAAGTTGGATAAATTCACTGCACGGAACACACGTACAAGCAAAAGTACCCAATTACCTAGCCAGATCCCAGAATTCTCGGAACACACGATAATCCCTTTCACTTAGCTAGGTAACCCACGATAGTTTGCGCATATGTGAATTTGCATTGACATTTGACACCATACTCGAATTGCCAACTTCTTTACGTTTGTAAGGAACAAACTACATGAAATGTGTAGTTTCTCAGAGTTTCCTCACTTTCCCTTTCAAAACTCTGAAACGATTACGTGATTTTGAAATTTCGCATCACTCTTAATAGTCTTTCGCATCTTACGTGAGAATCTTTCCAACGTCATTCGTAAATTATGGAGTACACATCTTTCATAAAGTTTCTCATCTTTCATTAAAATTTACGAACTACACATCATTTATAAGAGCTTCGCATCTTTTGTGAAATTTCCGAACTACACATCATTTATGAGAACTTCGCATCTTCCATAAAATTTCACATCTTTCTTAAAATTTCGCATCTTTCATAAAATTTCGCATCTTTCATAAAATTTCACATCTTTCTTGAAATTTCGCATCTTTCTTTGCTCAACGTAAATCGTAAAACAGCATCACAAATCTAACACATGAATGCTATATTAGTCGCGGTTCCTTACAACGAAAGGCAATTCGACGAGCTGTTGGAAATTTGTTTTGTTTGTCAACTCTTTGTGTTTTATATTACCATTAGTACTATTTGGTAATTTATAACACGACAAACACCCATCTTACAAATGCCCGAAAATTCACATTACCATCGCGAAACGGTACGAGGATTAATGAAACGGATTGTACTTACTCAGCATTCATTTTCGAAGGTACACAACCACTTTCACCAAAACAACGTTTTCACAACAAACGTACGAATATATCTAACTCGGAATTTTTCTGTTCGCGTCTTAACTTCTTACAGAACTTGTGCATCGCAGGGCCGAAATACGCCCTGCGAACATAAAAACGCTCATAAACCGCTCTTGTAATTCGATACCGTCTTCGTATTCCTGAAAGCAAATATTTCACAAAGTATCTCGTCTTATACATGTGAATTATTATGCAAAATAGAGGAATACTACCCGTTAATTAACCGCAACCACGCTCTGCTACCATGATCGGTGGGTTAATTAATCAGAAGATTATCTGCTCTTATTATCGAATAAAACTCGAATAAAATGAAACCATTACGAAAACACTCTTATATTGATATTGATATGTTGTGTTCAATACAAACAACGGTATCGGACTGGCTTGAGCCAGAACACAAAAACATCTTTAGGCTTAGCTAACGCTACTACGGCGTTGCCCAGTAGAGGGCGCCGTGCTTAGGAATAGGATATACAATACATTATCATTATGCATTAATAATAACAGAAATTAGAATTATAGCGCCTTATTGAGGAAACTAGCAGAATGCTTCACAATAATAATTAAAAAAACAATAAAATAAAAGATTTTGCAAAATTACAACTAATACGATCAAATTTTCAAATCAAATCTATTATTACAAATTCGATACTTTTGGATTGGAAGCTTGTATCTTTTATCTTTTATGTTTTAAAATCAGTTTTTACTTAACTGAAAGTGATTTAACGCACCAAAAAAGAAACAGCTTACGAATGTGGGGGTCCGACTAGACTCAAGTCCCCCACTAAGAAGGGGTGGCATGTCGGCTCAAAATGGATGTCGGATTTGAATTATACGATTTCCAAAACCCCCCTAAAAGCCAATAAATTAATTTTGGCTCGCACGTCATGAACACCAATCTTCCATATTTTTTACTTTTTATTTATTTTATTTCCAATAATCTGAATTCTAGGTTTTAATTGAAATAATTCAAAAACTATTCATGGTAGAAAATGGATCTAAGCGAGAGAAATGTTGAAAATTTGAGAAATATCTTCAAAAAAATAGCTGTTACAAACAAGCCTAATAAAATATTCGAGATCTAAGGCTATGGAGCGAAAGTGGGTCCTAAAAATAGTGATTCTACATATAAATATGTGATTATTAACAACGATTCTTTTTTGCTGTACCTACAGATATTTTTAGTATTACAGAAAATCGCGACGAAGGAGGAAATAATGGATTCCTTCTATTAACTTATTTATTGATTAATTAGATAATCTTTCCGTTTTGATTTTCGTATGCGAGATAATCAAAATAATTCAATAAAATTGCTTTTTGATTTAAAATTACTTCTTAAATGATGTAAAGCGAAATCAAAATCACGACGTTGTAAAAATCACCGATATACAAATTTATTTGTGTATGTTGAAACTGTATGAATGTAGAGTGTAGGTACATATTGTAGAAAGAGAAACAAAGTATAAACAGCATCACACTATGGTGCAAATACTATCTTGTAGGTACATCACCAAAGTGAAATTACTGCCCTGGTATACGTTACATACATATATAAGAGTTAATTAATTACAAATGAATTTTATAATATATTTACCATTAAAGAAATTTCCCGCGCACACTACAAAAAATAAAAAACCGTTGAACAAAAATTCCATTTTTTCCATAACGAACACGTTCAACAATAAATCTCGAGATCAAAACTGAACTAAAATGACGCGACATATCAATCTCTTTGCTTAAAGATTAAATCTGATTATCATTATCTTTTGGTAGGCTGGAATTCAAATTACATTTTTCGTAATTTTGATGCCATCGATTTACTTTTATCAAAAGAAATTTCAAATGTATTGCAAAATATATAGGTACCTATTCGTCGCAACCGACGGGATTCACGATATCATAATTTTGTAAAAACCGAAATAAATAGACATGCTGTTTCCGACATGGTTTAGAGGCGTAGAAATTGATTAATTTTGACACCATTAAGCATTTTATTGTTTCCAAGATTTATCAAAATTTGCATATCGTTATTTTGTATAGTGTATTCTGCAATCAGTGCACCGCCTTCATACCCATAATGCAGTTACCCAAACCCAAACTATAAAAGTACGCACATGGTTGCCGACCCTAACTTTTGAAGGGGCAAAGTTAAGCTCCCACAAAATGTTGATTTTTCAGAACGTCGTAATCGTAACTTAGTTGATAATACTCGTAGGTGTGGATGGACAAAATAAGTTTGACACTTTGTAGAACTTTTCAAGTCCCATAAAATAAATCATGTTCATGTTTCATCTAACTCTAAAATTGAAGGAGCTACAATTTTCAGAATTACGTGCGTTCGCATGCATCTAAAACATGCGTGACGAGGAGCGAGGTAGCGTCAATGTTTTGGTTTGCATGATAGCTGTGCGTTCGATAGGTCAGCTGATTTCAAAAAGTCAAAGGTAAACATAAGAGAAAAATTAGAAATGAAAATTCTATAATAAATAATAAACATAAACAAGTCGATTAAAGCAAGAAGTTGAAAACGTATTTAATTTTAAGAAGTGTAAGTGGTAAATGTATCTCGTAATTAACCGAACTGATTAATTTGAGAATTACGTAAGAAGTTCCAGCTTTGGTAATTATTGGTGCTCGCGTATACGTAATGTGAACTTGGATTTTATTTATAAAATTGTCTGTGTACTTGCTCATTCAAGCTCTATGATTATTTTATCCCACAAATCACGCAAAACCGTTTTAGTTTTCTTATCAAGAAAACTTACATCGTAGATTAGGTATGCTTTAAAACTATATAGTTGAATTGGTTAATTTTTAAGGTAGCAATTATGATGCTAATCAATTGTACGTATATATCATGGTACAGTATATCGTCGATGTAAATATTGTATCGTAGTATTTCGTGGTATGTAATAATTAATATGTACGTAAACGTATGCCATTCCTTAACTGCTCACTATTTACTACCGTTTTAAGGTGCTAGCAAGTACCAATGATACAAGTAAATAAGTGCGTATCTAAGTAATATTGATGGATAGCAGCTTTCTATTGCCCAAGTGCCTACGGCGCTTCATTTTATTTTTACACGATGTTATGTCGTTGAACTGATAACGTAAATCGTTGAGTTTTATCACGTCTAAATACTTATTGTGCGGTAATTTGGCAGTGGCGTGGGTATTTTTTGTATGTTTCATATTTTTGACCCTATGTACTCAGAGTTTGGTAAGTGTGTGACAATTGCGACACTTTCTATCGTTTGGAAAATTATTGTATTTACGTAATCTCAGAGATCAACCATCAACATTGCCATCGTTGATTTTATACGCGTTGTATTTTGAAATTCATGTTTAACTTGATTATGGTATACGCCTAGGATGTATTTCGTGGCAAGTGATCTTCCACCTTGATCACTTCCCGTTGTCCTGATCGTCTAACTGCGCCATTTAAGTTGATCGATAATTACAGCTTTGTTGATCATTGCGCACCAATACCTAAGTACCTTTTGTATTATTATTATTATTATTTTTATATTTTTAAAAATATTTTTGCTATCAAAGCTGAACTTTGAACTCGCGAAACGTAATCATACGTCTATCTTATCGCGAAGTTTTAAAATACGAGTATACGTTCACGTACGCATTTAGTACATAAACATCGTCTCGTATTTATTACTGAAAAACAAGAAAAATAAGTAACGCTTATAACGTGTAACTCCGTAAGAATTTCTCATGTTTATATCTTATTGCAGACGATTCGTATTAACGATTTTCATCGCGCAATAAAAATGGGTGGATCGATTAGCTACGGTGCTGATAACGATGCGATGATAAATACCCTGATCAAGTTACAATATGTCAGGACGGACGTTGTAGAGAGAGTCCTTCGATCGGTCGATCGTTCTTTTTACTTTTTACCGGAATTCAAACATACTGCGTATAGAGATTTGGCTTGGAAACAGGGAAATCTGCATTTATCCGCTCCATGTATTTATAGCGAAGTACTAGAACATCTTAAGTTGGAATCGGGTCAGAGTTTTTTGAACATAGGTTCCGGTACAGGATATTTGAGCACATTGGCAGGTTTGATATTAGGTAAGTATCTTTTGTACGTATACGAGTTACCTAATAGGCTAATATACCCTGAACCGGTACTATACCTGTCGTATGATTTGATCTTAGGTCCTTACGGTACGAATCATGGTATCGAGATACACGCCGACGTTGTCGAATACGCTTATGAAAAATTGGAACAATTTAAAAGGACTTGCTGTGGCGTCGACGTATTCGAGTTCTGTGAACCGGTTTTCGTCGTAGGTAAACGAAGTGACGATTATTTGTTGCATTTGTTTACCTCCCAAGAACACATTGATTTCTTTCGTGTACTCGTAGGTAACGCGTTAAATTTGAATAGCGATAGACGTTACGATCGTATCTATTGCGGAGCCGCGTGCCCGGAAGCTCATCAAGAGCACGTGAAAAAATTCATGAAGGTATGGAATAATCAACTCGACACGACTCGTATTCTCATTATCGTATTTTTTGTTCGTAGGTAGGTGGTATATTAGTGCTGCCGTGCGAAGACGATTTGTTGAAAATTGTCCGAACATCTGAGGAGACATGGGAGAAAAGCTCCGTTCTGCCGGTATCCTTTTCTGTCTTGCAGTTCCCTGACAAAAATTCCTCTTCGATGGTTACCATACGTTAGTATATTTTACGTGTACTTATTATCGACGCTTACATGCGATCTGTATTTGCTCATTAATCGTTCGTTCTATGGTATTTTATTTGATCGGCAGCGGATCCCGAACCACTGCGGTTACAAGATATTTGCAGAACGTCTATTAGATCATTGCTGCGAAGCATTATTGAAAAAGAAGAAACCGAATTGACCCAAAAACGTAAAAGCAAACCGAAAAAATCCTGCGCTAAAAAAATATACGGCTCTGAAAACTATTTCTTTATGCCGGTATTCGAAGATTCAGCCGCGACTGACGCTGGCGTCCACCAAAATGAGATTTTCGTTCGAAATTCACTTTTCGATAACTTCCCTCCGGTTACGTTCGAACGACTTATCAGGAATTTGGCAAGGAATTACCAAAATGTGAATAACGACGAGTACGAAGTCGGCCGAATTTCAACGACGCCGGCTATTGATCGTCGCGCCGACGAACGAGAATCTAATAACGCCATACTACAACGTCATAGCCGCGTTTTACGCGCTCGCGATGCTGATGTTTTACTTTCGAGAAATCATTCGCGACAGATCGCTGTTAAGTTGAAAACGCATCGTGATGATAGTGACGACGATGTCGATAGAGATGAAAGCAGCGGTAGCCGTAACAGCGGAAATGATAGCGACGGTGGTAATTCCGGTGGCTGTAATAGTGACGATACAACTTGTAGCGTGAATAACGTCAGCATCGATAATGGCTCAAGTAGTGACGATAAACGTTGCAGTATAAATTTCAACCTGAGCCATGATATTAATGCAGATAGTGATAGTAGTTACGACGACGACGACGATAGCAATTTTATTAAGACTTATAATCGAAGTAATACGAATAATGGTAAAAACGAATACAGCACCGTAACCGATGCCGATGACGGTAACGCTACCAGCGAAAATATCAATGAAGATGATAACACTTGTGAGAACGTTGAAAACCATACGAAACCTAACCTTACCGATACCACTACTCAACAGACATCCGAAAATACGCAAATAGATAGTAACGCCGTATCGTCATCGTCAAGGACACGAAGTATCGGTGCCTTGAAAATGAAAAAAGATCATGACGACGGCGACGATAGCAATTTTATTAAGACCTATAATCGAAGTAACACGAATAATGGTAAAAACGAATACAGCACTGTACCCGATGTCGATGACGGTAACGCTACCAGCGAAAATATCAATGAAGATGATAACACTTGTAAGAACGTTGAAAACCATACGAAACCTAACCTCACCGATACCACTACTCAACAGACATCCGAAAATACGCAAATAGATCATAGCGCCGTATCGTCATCGTCAAGGACACGAAGTATCGGTGCCTTGAAAATGAAAAAAGATCAATTTACGAAAATCAACGCCCATAAAAAACCTTGCTACGCGTGGAAACAAACTTTAGACGAACGCGAAGAAACCACCGGTGTCGATCTACCTAAAAAGGTCATGAAAAGAGAAAAATTAGATAGCGGCATTAGCGAAGGAAGCGACGACGGTAAACTCTCCGCGTGTAGCGCATCACCTGTCGTCGAATCCACTGCTATCACCGCCAGCACCGCTGATGAAGTTATGGAAATCGACAGCGATGAAGATTCCGACTTCACCGAGGATACATCTTGCGAAGAGAACCATTCGGATGTTGAAGGTAATGACTCGAAATCAATTCATAACTCTATTTCTCTGAAGTATCGAACCTATATGGAGAGAAAACTTCAATTGTTGCCTTTACCCAAAACTATGAAAGTTTATCTCAATTACAACAGGGAATTTCTATGATCGTGGTGAAATTAAACTGTCTAATTTGTTTCTTCATTATTATTTTTTTAATTTCTCTGTTGATTATCTTTAATAAACGTGTAATATAAAAAGTTATTGTTATATTTATCATCATTATTGCTACTACTACCTAGTTGTTATTACTATTATTATTATTACCTTTGTAATTTGTATTATCAATTTTTACTTGTACCTAGTAGGTAGTGGTTTTTTACGTGCATCTAACGAAGTGTATGCGTTGACATGTTAATTTTTCTAATTGTGTTAAAGTTGGCAGCATATAGTTAATTAGCTATTAGCTGCATTTGTGGACAGGCAGGTTTAAATGTATGCTTACGTATGTATTGTACATACTGTATGTAACTTTTACAGCAAGCTTATATTGTGCGTTTACTGTCGAATGGAAGTTGTATGTTGTAGATTTATTTACCATGATTTCTGTCGTACGTCCAAGGTGTACCTAATACCCATATTGGGTACTCGTATTGTGTTTAATGTGTATACAGTATATACACATAATTGCAAAGCGTGGAAGATACATTTTGAGGATGTCTTCGTACAAATAAAATTGTACGCAGTGTGCCAAGTAAAGATTAAGCAGCGTTTGTTTTTTTGCCTCGATTAAAACTTTGAAACGATTTTTTTCCTGTTTTTCAACAGATTTATTTAAGTGTGTATATGTACTTTAATGCTAGTTAGATACTTTAATAGCCTTATGAATTGATTCCATCATGAATTATCAAAATGTCATAGATTGGATTTAAATTTCGAGCTATCGAAGAAGACGTGAGTTGAATGATGAATTCGTAATCATATCGATTCTAATAAAAGGTAGGAGATTCATGTTGTTGAAAGTTAAATCAAAGAAGTACCATTGTCTTCGGTAGCATTTTCATAATTGATTGTGAATTTATCAAATCAAATTTATTTCATTTTCAGTTTCGTAAGAATTGAAGTGGAGAATTTTTTATTTGTTCGATTTAAATGTCATAACCGCTCCAAGCGGAAATTTTAGGAACTAATTTTCGCGTTAAAATAAAATTATACTTGACCAATGTAAACAACTTTAGTAGCTGTTGATATAAGAAAGTTGAAATTTCCCTTTTCGTTTTTTCCCACTTTCAAGTATTTTACGATGGTTAAGGAATCTTTAGTTATCGATTTTCTATTTTTCCTTAAATTTATGTAGTTATTAAACGTTGAAACGGAACTTGGGTGAGTATTTCAGCTTAAATTCAACGATAGCGTGTTAAATTTTCAAGTGTTTTTCATGGAAATAACATATCAGACGTTATGTTTACATTTGGCATAATCAGATGATACACCCGCAAAAGCTTTCGAAATTAAATTACACGACGAATATTACAGTGGATTTGTTGATTTAATGAAAAAAATCTAATTTTTCGTGTTGAAGATAACCCGCGACGCTTGTAATCTGAAGTTCAAAGTGTCAAGAGAAATTGTATGTTTGTGAAATTTCACTTTTTGTCCCACTTACTTTTTACGCGGGTTGTACGCGTTGACTGTTTTTTTCCGCATATTTCTATAATTATTTTATATTTTAGAAACGTTATGATTTGCGTTAAAAATGGACGATGAAATTCAAGAAACAGTGGAGGCTATATTGGGTAAAGATGTTAAAGTAATAGATTGCGAAAAGAAATCTACTATCAAAGAAGAAGAAGTATTGTTGATTAACGGTTGTCCGGTCACTCTCGATGGAGAAGATGGTGTCGCAATTAAAGAAGCCTTATTACGAGGTAACATTCCGAATTGCCATTCACTAAACCAGATCTTGGTTCGAGTCGGCATTTTGAAAGCGCCAGTGAAATTGGAGACGAATTTGAGCGTAAAGTCGAACGTAGTTACTCGCGAAGAGGTAACCGTCGCTAAAGGAGGTCAAGTAGTCGATGAACGTTCCAGAGAAACCAAAGAGGATAATTTTTACACGAGTAATACCAGCGAAATATGGGAACCGGTTGGAATTATATCCAACGATAACCTTTCGTCTATAAATTCAACCAGTAAAGATTTCTCTTCGTTTTTATCAACCCCGATTAATTACTCGAAGAATACGCAGAATTTAATGAAGACTGCTTGCGATTCTGGTAATTCATCTAATGTAGACGTCACAGATTCACCTAACGTGCAATGTTCTCGGTACAACGCTCCTAAAAAGTATCAAGAAACTAAGATGACTTCGATTTCGAAGAAATTCTCCTCCGATACCGAAGATAACACGGATTTTGTGTATACCTCTAATACAGTCAGTGGCGCTAATTTAAAAGATGCATCGGCAATGCATGTTTTACCGTTAGGTCCGTCGTTGAAAAATATACCCGGAGAAAGTAATTCTTCGGTACGGATTTAATACATGACGACTTCAATCTCTTTGAAGCGAATATTTTTGTACGATGATGTATGATTATATAATTTACAGGGGCTTGTTTTCCGTGACGGAATTTTGGTATCTGGAAGTTTAGAAGCTTTAATACAACACTTGATACCCACCGTGGATTATTACCCAGACAAAGAATATATTTTCGCGTTCCTTTTAACTTCGCGACTATTCATTAAACCGAATGAATTGATGGATAAAATTATACATTTATGTGATATAGAGCATAATTTCAATGGGAAATACCCTCAGAACAAAGTAAATAAAGTTCTGTTCCTCATCCTCGTGACGATTTATCCTTTAATTCGATCTGTTTTTTGCAGGAAAAATTGACGCTATTTATACCTCGTCTAGTTCAACTAATGGGCGACTGGATCGAATCATTTCCGTATGATTTCCGCGACGATAAATTAATGGCTCATGTTCGAGCTATTATGCAGAAATGCGTCAACATAAATCCAGACCTTTTACCTAAAGTATCCACTTTGGTGAGAAATCTACTCGAGTGCTTGACTAATTTAGAACACTACGAAGAATTTTTACAAGAAATTAGTCAAAATTCCGTCAAACAATCTGTAGAAGTTTTACCTCCTGTGAGTACGAGAGCTTCGACGTTTGCAGAAATAAACACCTATATTGATAACGTTTCGTATGTAGGTGAACGTCGTGGAATTATGCGCCGAACCTAAAATCTTAGCGCAGCAGTTATGCCACATTGAATTAGAACGATTATCGTATATCGGCGCCGAAGAATTCGTCCAAGCTTTTGCTCAAGAACATTCGAATGATGCTGAACAATGTAAAGATGCGAAAAAAACGCGTAATTTGGAATCGTACGTGCAGTGGTTTAATAGACTGAGTTATTTAGTGGGATCGGAAATTTGCAGGGTAAGCGAGTTATCTTGCAAACATCGTACTACGGTGATTAGTTCTAATCTCGTTGATTATTTTTTCTGCGTAGCATGTTAAGAAAAAATCTAGAATGAAAACTGTCGAATATTGGGTCGAAGTGGCCAGAGAAAGTTTTAATATTGGTAATTTTAATTCTTTGATGGCTATCATCGCTGGTCTAAATTTATCCCCAGTGGCAAGACTCAAGAAAACGGTATTTATTATTTTTTAATAAAATTATCAACGTCAGTGTTAATATTTTTTAATGCAATTACATTTATTTTTTTTGTAGTGGGCAAAAGTTCAATCTGCCAAATTCTCCATATTAGAACACCAAATGAACCCTACCTCTAATTTTAGTAGTTATAGATCGACGTTAAAAGCGGCAATGTGGCGATCGACTGGAAATAACGTTCAACATCAATGTCTAGTTATTCCGTTTTTTTCGCTTTTAATCAAAGATATGTATTTTTTAAACGAGGGTTGCGCTAACAGGTAATTTGGAATTGATAAATAGTGTCCATTCGACTAATCGATATTTGACCACTTTTACATCGATATTTTTCTCTAGGTTGCCCAATGGTCACGTAAATTTCGAAAAATTTTCACAACTGGCGCAACAAGTTTCCGAATTTATTAAATGGAAACAAACGGCGTGTCCTTTTGAAAAAAATTTACATATTATTACATTCCTTCAAGCTAGTCCAGTTTTATTAGAGAAAGGTAAATTATCTCGTTAAGAAAACGCAATCGTTTAATTTTAAAATCACATCGATAATTATCTGTTTGCAAATTTCAAAACATCTCTTCTATTTTTTAGCTCTGTTATTAGCATCTTTCGAATGTGAACCTCCTGAAAATAGTCATGAAAAAGAACAATACAAACATGTAAAGTAAGTGGGCTATATTAATTATACAACGTAGTTACAAAGGTTTTCTTTACTAATAATTTTTTTATAGAAACGGAGAAACATAATTTAAATATAACTTTCGATCCAGTTCCGAAACATTTTCAGTATTTCTCGCAAAACCATCGTGAAAAATCATTCCATTTTTATTGGAATTTATTTGTGAATGAAGATGGAAACTTTCAATTCGACACAATACACTTACATTAAATTCATATTAAGTATTATCCAGTGTAATTGATCTCTATAAGGTTGTATTTTAATTAGACGCTTTTATGTTATAAACTAGCATAATTAGCCTGCAGTTTTGCCATTTTAACATTACCAGAGGTTTTACGTTTTTCGCATCATGTAGTATCATGTTCCCTAATGACATTTCAACGCTTGTTCCTGTTTTACATTCGTTTTTATTGCTTCGAGCTAATTTTATATTTTGTTATTTTAATCTTAGTTTCTCGCTGATAAATGAAGAGGAGTGTGATTTAAGCGATTTAATGACGTCTCCTTTTGAACTGCCAATTGAAATTTTATCGGTTGTCGTTGGCCTAACGTTGCTTTAATAATGCTTATGTATTAATTTTATATATCGTTTAACAGTAACGAAAAGTTTACGCGTAAGTTTTATTTTATACTTTTTTACTTACTTTTTTTGCAAGTTTGTAATTTTTTTTCTTTTGTTTTTTATGTGATAAATTTTTTCAATTTGTTTTTTCGTTTTATGTTGGCATTTTTCTTTTTCTTCCTTGCTCGATTGTACAGTATTATTTTTTTTGCCCAAGTGGTAAGATTGAAACGTTGTAGCATTTTCCTTCTGTTGTTTTTCTTTTTAAAATTTTAATTTACTTATTTTAATTTATAAATATTTCCACATTTTGGGAAATAGTGTAAACACATTCCTAGCTGATCGAATTTTAATGGAAAGTTGGTCGCGGTAAGTTCCTATAAATCTGTGTCAGATGTTCAGATGTGGTTCTCCGAAATCAGAATGAGATTCCATTTAACAATTTATTTTATTAATATACAACAATGACATTGATAATTCAATAACTATTAAGTTTTCTTAGTAAGGTTTTTCTTTCCGGAAGAGTAATACTAATATTTAAAGTTACCGTTTATTATAATACGCAAAGGATAATGTAGTATTCGTGAATTTTAAACTCATCCGCTGCTGTAATTAACAATATGTATTATACGTAATATTAGGTACATCTTTGTATCGTAAGTAAATAGAAATAAAGATTACGAAGTGTAGATCATTTGGCGTTATCACTTTGATACGAGTAATTTACAGCTAGAAGGCGAAAAGCGATGAATCATTACGTGTGTTTACGGAATAGAAGAGTTGGAAATTTCAATAATTCACGGATATATGTTTTTGATTCCTTTTGAATTTTGTATTTTTTCAGATCATACATCCTTCCTTGGTGAAATTTGAAAGGAAGACTGTTTCGAGTTCAAGTGAAGAAATTATAAAATAGAAAATTCGAACTAGATAATTATATGTAGGTAGAGGTACTAGGTATTAAGTATTAGGTAACTAGGAAAAGTTCGTATGATATGTCATACAATGGTATTCGCCTATTCGCCTGTTATCTCAGTCGTTGGTATAAAATTGATAATTTATAACATGAAATGTTTAACTAAAAAATAAAACAAAAAAAACAACGATGGTTTATAGTCACGATTTAAATGTTAAAACGATAATGCTCACTATTTGTGATATGTAGTCGTTGATGTAACTTATAATTGACATCGCAGTTTGGAAGGTACGTATACTTTTTATAGGTAAAGAGGTATATTGTATGGTATGAGAGGTTACAAATTTACTAAAGGTTTATAGTTCAACAACAGATTCGTGGTAATTTACATATCTGGTAACATTTAAGTTAAGTAGCTTTTGAAGCTTTTGGTAATGAATTCTTATTCATAAATAACACTAGGTTAACCTAAGTAATAGATTTCTGAGGTAATATGCTAAGCACTAAAACAACCGAAATCACTAATCTATCACCGTATTGGTAATTTTCAGTTTTTATAGGTTAAAAGATCCTTCATCGATTGTAAACTCTCTTTTAACCTTTCGGTAAAGCGATTTGTACTCGTAGTTTCGTTCGAATAAAACGAAGAAATGCAAAATATAATGCTATCTTCTTTCAAATTATAAGATGCTCCGTAACCATCAGGAACGACTGGACCATACCCCATAAACGAATTTGTCTTCGTTGTAACCTAAACAGAATTTGAAATATTACACAGCGCTGAGGTAATTATTATATACGTGAAACACATCGACTAACTTGACTAGTCGATAACGAGAAGTGATTAGCTATTGCAAACGCTTCATCTTCGAAGATATCAGCATTGATGAAATAATCTTTCGCTGTTTGCCTCAATCCTAGAAGATGGATGTCGATTCCTTGGCCGGTTATGTTCTCGGTGATGATTTCCGTTTGTTTTTGCATCGCTTTCTCGAATAGTTGTAATTTTTTGTCATTCTATGTACAAAGGAATGTCGAACTTGAAAGTATCGTGTAAAAGGTGAAGTAGATGATTTACCAACCGAAGAAGCGTTCGATAAACGTCGAGGTCTAGATAAATCGGTGTATTTGTATTCAACGGCTTGATCATGCATTGCAGAAACCCATTCAAGCGCTTCCATCGATTCGGCTCGTATGCAATCAACTCGACCCAAAAGGAATCTACGAGTTGAGGCGCTCTCATATGTCGCGCATAATTTACCGTGTAGTCTGTAAAATTATATTTTACTCATTATATGGAGTAAATGATGGAAAATTCATTACGACTGATCTACCAACTTGAAATACGTAAGTTGCAAGGCAAGTTGAACATAACCGTCTGGGCTGACTTTACAAGATTTGATGAAATTTTTTCCATATGTATTGAAACGGAATACATTGAAGTCTAGTTCTTGGATGGAGCTGTAAATACCGTTTTGCTACATTATTCTTGTACGTAACATCGCCAAGTAGCGATAGCGAATCGGACGTACTTGTCAATTTGTTCTTTAGCGGTGTAAATTTCTTTTTCGAGATTTTTTGTCAGATTCCAAGTCAATTTCTCGGGAATTATTTGCGGATCGTTTGGCTCGTTTATAGTTCCTAAATCGTGACAACTCTTTAGCATAGATTCAACTGCGTTGATTACCGCTACTCCTTCAGCAGGCGAATGTTCGTAGCATAAACCACTTACACCGTCTGAACCGATTACTAACTGGAATAATAAATGTGATTTTATATTTTAATTGATATTATTGATTAATTTTGTTTCGTTTATTTGATATTATTCGAGTGAATTGTGCCTTATATGGAGATACTATGCAACTTAGGAAACGTTAAAATGTATATTTGCAATTTGCATTTAATTCATCGAAGGAAAAATGAATTAATAACATCGATAAATGGTAATAATTGGCAAATAATTTCCTCTTTATTTATCATCTTTATTCTTGTTGAATTGAAACGTAGTGATATATTATCTTTGTGAAAGAGTAATATTTTACAGGAAAAATGCGTTGACATTAGAATAGTTTCGTTTAGAAACTGAAGCCTTGAAAGAATCGAGGTAAAACCGGTAACGAAATTCTCCAAGTTTATGGAAGAAGAAAAATTATTTCCATGCTTCCCCTCATTTCATATTTTGGTTCGTGACGTCACAAGTCTGTCGCAACCACATGATAAATGTGAGTGTAATAATTTAACTTGAAATGATTCTTATACGTTATATTATTATTGGAAAACATTTGTAATCGTATTAGTTACGAATTTTATGTATCTTCTATTTATTATCTACACACATAAACGTGAAGTAATTCCCCTATTTCTGGAAAGAAGAGAAATACCTTCACGCTTCCCCTCATTCCATATTTTACTCCGTTTGGTTCGTGACGTCACAACTCTGTCGTAACTTGACGTGATGAATTTGAGTGTAATTTAACTTAAAATGATTCTTATACGTTTTCTTATTATTGAAAAATATTTTGTAATCTTATAATCATGAATTTTACGTAACTTCTATCTACTATTTACAATACATAAACGTGAAATAATTCCCCTATATCTTGAAAGAAGAGAAATACCTTCACGTTTCCCCTCATTCCCTATTTTTTTTCATTTGGTTCGTCTGTCGCAACTTGATAAGATGAATGCTCTGTATGTAATTGTATGTTTTATATAGTCAAAGGACGAATGTAAGTAAAATTTAACTCGAAATATGATTCTTGTACCTTTTAGTGATTTTTAGAAACATTTGTACTCGTGTTAGTCATGAAGTTTATGTATTTGTACTTACATGAACATGAACCAATCCCATTACGTTCCACAATTTCCACCAACTTACTTATGACTTTCCCCTCTCATTTCTCCTTAAACTCAAATCCAACCGGTAAGTTTCGTGGTGGGGACTGGAGAACCGGCCGCGGCAACTGGCCGTCACGAGTTCATGTTACGACGCTGACGCGAGTGTTTTACGCTACGTTTCTTTTTCGTTTCGTAGTGTTAGGTGAATTAAGTTAATTAGCTCGTTAATGTTCACGTAATTAATGTAATTCGCGAATCAATCAATTGATTTAAATACAATAACTACAAACCTGTATTGTTTTCTCGAACCATCGATTACCGGTATTCGCCGTTGAACCGCCGCCGTGAATCATTTGATGCGCCATATTTGTTTCATCTCTTGTCGCCGTCTTGTAACCAACATTTTCGTAGTTATATTTACTATTAAACGACGATCTTAGTTCTTTTAAATCGAAACAAATAATCAGCATGCATTTTTCGATAAACGACATATTCCGGTGATTCGTCTCATCTGTAATGATAGAATTTCGTAGTTCGACATGGAGCATTCGGTAACGTTTGCAGAGGTAAATTGTTATTCTATATACATATAAATTTATTACGATGCCTTCGCGTTTACCTTTAATTAAAAGTTCGCGTATTGTGGCCCATTTATCGCGTTTTAATCCGGTCAATATTCCTACTGGTGCCGGATTCGGTTTTTTGTCAAGATTCTGTTTTATTATGTACAACATTTGGGACATGATTTCACTTTCGGTGAGTAATTCCGCATTTTTACCAGATGTCAAGTGTATTATGTAAAACTAAAAATGAATTTTTTTTTAGCTCTGTGTTGATCGACGCGGCACTCGAATCGTTCGCGATGTACCTGCTCGTTACAAATGACTATAATGTGCGGTCGACTTTTAGTAAATTCGGTTTCCGATTTCATCAATGAATCTTTGGTAATTCCTGGCATCCTGTATGACGTGAAGATCCTGTAGTATTGAGCCATACATAATGGTTGAGTTTTACCGTTCGATTTCACCGTCTCGGTTGCAATTTCGTTCCTGATGGTATGTTAATAATGATTATTCACGTACGCGTATTTTCAATCATAAATGCATGTACTTGTCCAATTTCTCCTTGAAAGATAACGCCGACGTGACCATACGGGCAGCGTATTGAGCCATTTGTAGGGGCCCAAATACATCGGCGTTTGGACGCAATGGGAACACCATTCCTGGATTTGAATTTATCGGCAAAGCTATCTGGTTGTTTAGATACATGTCGTCCAGCCACCAATCGTATGCCTGAAACGAATAACTCGTTAGGATGTAGGAAATTCTCCGATCGCGTTGATTTTTTACCCAATTCGCGTATATTTCACGACGTTTTTGTAATATCTGCTGCAGCTTTTCGCCGGTACCATTCTCCGATCCGAAATGTTCGACTAGTCGTTCCGTGTATTTGTATTGTTTCTCAGTCAAGATGGGTTTAACCGCTTCTAAATATCTACATAACGTGTGCTGTAACTCGGGCAGTGGTAATTTTGGCAAGGAGTAATCCTGAAATTTAATATATTAATATTGCGTTACGAAATTGGTAGTATTGTGTTATATTACCACTCCACTTTCTACTACATTCGATGTTTCTTCTGGGATAGTGGAACTCGAAGTTGGAGTTCCTAGTAGCCAATCCGAAACGCTGGTGATGCTTCGTCGCCATCCTGTAAACAAAATCGGAAATTATTCGCATCTCGATGGTGAACCTCAATAAAGAAATGTGTGCGGTGTTTTTAGATTTTTTCAAGACGCAAAACCCATCGATCGAGATAATTGTTCGGTGTGCGTGAAACGAGACCACGTTTCCATGTGATGACTCGCGGTGTCGTGTTTCGAACCATCGGTTTCACGTGCTTTTATCGGAGCGAATTTGATGGGGTATCAAATACAGAAGCAACTCAGCTGATTGTGTTCACGAGACGTGTATCATGACAGCTTGTCTTTTTTTTTCAACCTTCCAAACGCAATTTTCCAACTCGAGCTTGTTTCTTGATTATCAAGTAATAAACCTCGTAGAACATAGAAAGTTTATTTTCAATAAATTACATGATAAATATAATATATAACGAGTTCACAATATTCAGTAATATACTTATCATAGAGCGACATAATCTACCGCATTTTTAAGGAATTAAATTAATATACCCATCTACGCTATACAAAGACAAAGGAATCGGTTAATCGTGAATTTTTTCTCGTTTTGAAAATAGGCCTATTTTTTTTTCTTCATCGACGCTTTCTAAAAATAAGACCTATTTAAACCTTAAATTAATAATATTGCTTGTACATACATGTATGTTAAAACATAACGATTATTCTATGTGATTAGCGAATTTTCATACATCCGAGTAAACAAATGCGTGAAAATGATATGTATTATTAATTAGGTCATCGAAATACCGTCCCGAATTTTCTATAATTTTTTATTTCGCGGACGACAAAAAAAATAGGGTTATGGAAGGGAAGGGATATACGAGGTAGATAAAAATTCGCCGTTAAATAAGCCTTTATTTAGGTATAATTAGATATGTTATTATAAGTACGAAAATAAGCTATAAAACTCGAGTTTTTTTTTTCAAATACCATATTATAATACATTGTAATTAAAAATAATGATATGTATGTATTCTTGGTTGACGATATGATATAGAAAAAAAAAGACCGTAGTCGCGCTTATAATTAATTCCCTTAAATTAATCAAGCTTACGTTTATAATTTACCGCGTGTTCTGATATGATGATTGGAGTTTGGTAACGCGCAAAAGAAGCGGATTTTTGACGAATTTTCGCGATTTTTTGTGAATTTTTTGAGGGTTTTGGAAATTATTACATATAGAATATGTTTTTACTTTATTTTGATTGATTTAAATTGCCGCGAACGATTTGCGGTTTTGGATTTTGATTTTGTCATTTGCGAAAGGTTTTCACCAATTGAAAGTAAATGCTTGCAAACGATTCATTGTCTCGAATCATTCGCGAACGACGTGTAGAGTTGGAAATTTTTTTGTCCAAGATATTCACGGGAAATTGAATTGCTTGTTGAAAAAGAAATTGTTAGATAAGCTTGCAAATGATTCGAGTCGATGAATCGTTCGCGAACGACTTGTAAATTTGAAACTCTTTATCGTAGATATTTACGTAGAATTAAATTGTTTGAAAAAAATTTTATAGTTTTCAAGTTTACAAATGGTTTGAGTCGATAAATCGTTCGCGAATGATTTGTAAAGTTGAAAATCTTTATTGAAGGTATTCACGGAAAGTTGAATCGTTCGAAATAATATTCATAGATTTTCAAGTTCATGAGTGATTCGAGCCAATGAATCGTTCGCAAACGATTTGTAATTTGGAAATGCTCATCAAAGGTATTCACGAGGAACTTAATCGTTTAAATAAATTTTCAAGATTTTAACGTTCGCGAACGATCTTTACGTAATTTGGATGCGTTTGTCATTCGAAAGTGCGTTTCTAAAAGGTTGGTGTATTTTTCATTAGAAAATTTTTTGTAAAATCAAATCAGTCGTTCGCAATTTGCTTTAAATATTTCACACGATTATAAGAAGCGTTATGAAATCGTTCGCGAACGACTGGTCGAGTTGAGGAGCTTTGTCGAAGATATTTACAAAAAATTGAATCATTTTAGAAAATTTTGCAGATTTTAACGTTCGCGTACGATTTCCGCGTAATTTCAATGTATTTATTCGTTATTCGAGAATGATTTTTCGGAAAATTGATGAATTGGTGTGTCGGAGAGTTTTTTGCGAATTCGCATCAGTCGTTCGTAAATGATTCGTTCAGGTTCAAATCGTTTAAAATTTGTTGTCAATCATCTGTTTAAAATATATCGTTAGAAATTGCTTCAAATATTTCACGCGATTATGAGAAGTACCGTGAAATCGTTCGCGAACGACTCATTTCATAGGAATGATTCTCAAACACATTTAACTCCGCGTACGAATGCGATTGTTTTTAAAATACGATCACTTTTTTTCGAACGTATCGCAACGTTACCAACTCGAGTTAATCGTTCGATTCGCCTTCGAACATTATTAATGAACACGTGGTAATTAGGAAAACAAAACAGCGATAGTAATTACGTTAATTCATACGATAACAATTTCGAACAATAAGGGGAGTGGGGGGTTAATTGGGACAAAACAAATACAAATATCGAACAATAAGAGAAAAAAATTACGAAAACAATACGATAAATGAGACTCGAAACAGATATAATTATGCGAAGAACGAAACAACCCGTCATTGTATAACGGATTTGTTCATCTTCAATGATTTTTCTTCTATTTTATCATTTCGTCGGTTAAAAGTCGAAGCTTCGAGAAAGAAAATTCTTCTATGATACGTATTTATTGGGCTATATGTACAATTTTGTAGTTTACGCATTCAAAAATGTTTAATAACAAAAGAACACGAAGAATTTGACTGTACTTTTGAAAGGTCACGAAGTCATCCCTGCGTCGAAAATCGTACAAATTATGGAAAATTTTCGTCATCGATCGCTCGCAACGGAATGTCGAAATTATGGCGAAATCTGGCCACATGCTCAAAGATGTTGATTAGGACGGACAATACAGATCGGTCGTGTGAGGTGATCGAGAAAATCACGACGCCCCAATCGATCGCGAACGAGATCTTTTCGTGGACGATGAAATTTCGTCGTCTCGCCGACATCGCGAATTTGTCGATAATGTGAAAAAAACATCTTCGGTTCCCTTCGTACCCCCGCCCTGTCCAATGGAAACCCCTCAAAGTACGGAAAGTCGAAGAGACACTAGGAGGCATGTAGCGATGGTGAACAAATCGATGTGCTGGCGAAGCTTTTGAAAAATTAAAGCGTAAACTGGCAAACGAAAAGGGGAATTCAGGTAACGTGGTTTTCTTCCCTGCTTTTCGTTATATAGGGCACTTTATCGATTTTCCGCGCTTAGCAGCGGACTCGGGAATACCTCGGCTTCGTGCGAGAAATATCAAAATGTAAACCGTTGCAAGTAACTGTTCGATATAGCGTGCACAAAGCCTCCGCGTCGAACCGCCGTTCCGGTCCCCGCGTCCCCTACGTCGCCCAAAATCCCGCGTCCTTTTGCTCGCTGGTGCTTGCGGCGTGTTTCGCCCAAAAAAGGCGACGTTTTTGGACGCGTTCTCGTCGCGGGCCAGTGTGAAGCGTATTTTGGAGAATTCCACGTTTCGGAGGGCCACGGGGGCTTGATTTTTTCGAAGCTCGGTGATACACGATTGGCTTCTCGATGAGGTAATCAAGCGCTAAGCGAGGATACGGCGTTCAAGGTTGCGTCAATATTTCGCCTCGTCGATGTTTTGTTTTCCGCCTCGGATATTTATATTGTGTTTATAGTGCTAGGTACCCTCGACGTATAACAACCGACTTGGCTTTTTGTTCGTGTGTCAGGAAATTATCGAAAAATGTCGGCGAGACCTTCGAAAACGAGGAATATTTCGTTCGATATGAACAATTTTCACAATCGATTTCGATGTTGAACTTGGTTCCAAATTCGACTGGTTTTTTTCACCACTTTCGCGTTTATTTTTTTTATTCCTTTGAAACGGAGGGGATTACTGAAGAGGAGGGGGAGGAGGGTTAAAAATTTAAAAAGTTTGTGAAAATTTACACAGTATAAACCAGTCTGTGCAAATAGAATAATTGGACGTTTTACCGGTGTATTTCTATATGGAATTTCAAAGGAGACGAGAGGGGAAGGGGCGTGATTTTTCAGTATGTATTTTGTAAACGTTGAGGTTGGATATTTCAAAAATTGAAAGTCTAATTAAGAATGGTCGATTTTTCGACGTTTTGATACTTTTAACTGAAAAATGAGAGAGAGGACGGTTAGTTGAATCTATTTTTCCAGTAAAATTCTAATCGAACGTGGAAAATTCACGATTTTATTGGTGTGTTGATGTATTGTTGGTGGATAATTGAAAAATAAAAGAGGAAGGGGAGGAAATTTTCGTTTATTTTTTTAGTGAAAGTCTAATCGAATGTGGAAAAGAAATAATTTTTTGGTGTTTCATGAAATTGTTTTTGAGAAAAGCTCTTGCAGAAGAGAATTTTGTAACTTTCGTAGCAATACAGGTGAAATCATGGCGAAATTTGAAAAGATACCGAAAAAATTGTGATTATAAAAAATCTTCCTTTTCAATATTCGAACAAGTTTTATTCCAAACATTTTCGTCTCAAGTTACCCCAAGTCTCACAAAGACGCCCCAACCGAGTTATTCGGCGCAATGCCAACAATATGGCAGATTATGATGAAATTTGAGCTCGTTCAATTTGCGGCAACATTTGTTTGAAAAGTTTTTGTCTCAAGTCGCCCCAAATCGTACAAAAACACCCCAAAATGAGCATTTTTCGTATAAATGGTGCTTTGTCGAATTCAGTGCATGCTATGGAGGTTTATTTCCAACAGATTATGGTTTTTTCAAAGGAACGAGGGAGGAGGAGGAATGAGGGGGGAGCTTGTTTTTGCTATGAAATTCTTATCGAATCTTTATGATTTTTCTTCCATATCTTGCTTTCTGCACCATTATTTTGATATATTTCTTCGTTCTTGAAATTAACACAAAAAAGGGTGGGGATGCTTGAACGGAACCAAAAACGTGACGTCGTAGAAATTAAGTTTTGAGGTATGCGAGCCTTTTGAGCGTACCAGAAGGGTAACCTCGCTAGGTGATTGGATCAAATTTGAATAAAGATTGGATTTTTGGAAAGAGCACATCAGGAAATCTCCTCAACCAGGATCTTAGCTGTTTATATATTGAAAAAAAATTTCAAGGTCATTACAGGAAGGGTACCAAAATTTATTTCAAATAAGCCTTACGGCACTTTATAATTTGGTATAAATTTTTTTTTAATTTTTAAAAATTCGACAAAACTTGAAATATTGAGATAGGTGGCTGAAATTTTGGTCATTGTTTTTTTTCAAAGGTTTTTTTTTTTTTTAAGTACAACTTTTGTTCGAATCTGATCCAGCCATGGTGGATTTTTTCGTTAATTTAGAGTCAATTTATTCTTTACGATTTCCACTTCGACTACGGTAAAATATTAACGACGAAAAGAATCAAGTAACGCGAAGCTTATACACGAATAAAAGAGTAAAATAAGGTACTACATATAAAAAAAAGGGAAAACAATTAACGCTAAAAGATTGGTAAATAGGTAAATAACATATTAAATAGGTACAATATAATATCATTTAGAGAACGAACAAAAAAAAAAATTAGTACGAAGAAAAAACAGAAAAACTCAACAACAAAATGTACAATTTTTTTAAAACGAGTAAACAAATAACACGAGAAATTTATTATTTTGTTCGAAAACTATATTAAAATAGTACTTAATAATGATGTAATTAGGTATAAAATATTTTTATATAACTTTTTGTTGAAATTTTAAATTACGAATAAATAGGCGCGATTAAGACTACATATCGAAAAAAGAGGAAAATTGAACTTGTGCAAATTTTTTTTCCTCAAAAGTAACACGCGACACGGTAACCAAGTCGAGGGGTGTGGGGAGGGGGAAAGTTGACGAAAGTACTTTATGTAGGCGTTACTCCACAACCTATTATTTTATACGTTAATGTAGTATATATATATTCAATGCGTTAGAACGTGTTAGAACGTATTCGAAAGTGATCACGCGCGTTCGTGTGGAGAGGATACGCGTGGATAATATTAGAGCTATATCACAGTAAAAAAAACTAATCTCTACGAATTAATGAGTTTTTCGGGCTTGTTGAGGTTGTAGGTTGGAAAAACGATTGGGAGTCGTTTACGTGTAGGAGACGATACGCGCAAAATCATATTCTGTGCTTTGTCGAAGAATTTATTGTGCCTTTGGTTTACCTATAAGGAAATGCTCAGTGAAGTTGTCCTCTTCCCCAGTTGAGTTTATTAATAATTGACGGAGTGGTGAGATTTTGGTGGGGGGGGTAGAGGTATTGGAATCGATTGGAAGGTTCTTGTAACGGAGGTAATTCTAAAATAATTGTTGAATTTGATAAGCAACGCTATGATTTGAATTGTGCCCGCATTTCATGACTCCGTTGTCCTTCTTCCTCCTCCCAAGTCACATTAGAGGGTTCTGAGAAAAGTGTATTGCCTTGAATTGACGTACTTAAGGAGCAAATACGACTCGAGGAAGAGTTACGGAGCATCGAGGGTCTAGACGAGCTACGGCTATTCTTAGTTTATGACGAGTTCAATGATCACCACTTTAGCTCTTTGTATCGGGGTCACTTTCGGCCGACACGATTTGTTTTTCCAGCCCACAAGGCGTTTAAGTGTGTGTGTGTGGTTTTTTTCATAAATTGGAAATGATAGTTAATACGGGGAAATATTCAGAGTTAATAGGAAGTTGAAATATTTAACGAGCTGCGTACGAAGCGGAGTATTCCCTGTCGACGCTGGTCTCGCGTACTTCGTAATTATTCGGGCCATCTTGCTCGGACACATCTTGGTATCCGGCTTGTTGCTGCCAGAAGTTCTTGGAGTCGACGTCGGCGCTGGAATTCAGATTCGAGCCGCGTTCCTGCATCATGTACGTTTGGTACTCCTTGTCGGGCGGATTCGACATCAAGATGTTGGCTTCGTTTTGGAACGGCTTGAAGTCGTAGATGTTACGTAGGCGATACAGTACCGGAGCGTAGAGCAAATTGGAGAAGGCGATCAGTACGTTTAAACAGGTGAACCCTATGATGGCGACTATTTCGCCGGCTATTATCGGACCCAAGGCGTAGGCGAACGAATACGATATATCGGCGATGGCGTATATGCTACCGTACACCGATACGTAGCGTACGTCCACGATGTAGCCGAGCGTAGGTAGCACGGCGGTGTCTACCAACGCCATACCGAAACAGATACCGCAAATCGGTATCATGAGCATTTGATACGAGGTGGAAAATGGAATTATGAAGCAGCACATGCCCTCCAAGGCTAAACCAATGGCTACCATGAGCCATTGATAGTTGGGATACTCTCTGGCCATTTTGACCGTCAGCATGACGCCGAACACGTGCGGAAAGAAGGCCGGTAACCAGATCATGCCGATTTTCCAGCTATCCGTGGTGATGTGTTCTTCCATCCAGATGGATATGGTGGGCTCGAGGAAGGCCAGCGCTACGTTCGACATCATGAGCGCGCCGGCGCAAACGGCTATATCCGGATCCATGAAGAGTTTCCATATCGGCAACGTGGGTACTTTTTCGAAATGCTTGTGCTCGCTGAGCTGCTGTTTGAGCGGCTTCATCACCAGCAGCAGCATGAAACCGTCTAGTAACGAGACCAAAGCTAAGATCAGAAATGGTATCTCTTTGCCGGCGAATTGATAAAGAGCTCCGCCGAAAGGGGGCGCGAACAGGCAGCCGAAACTGATGAACGCCAAAGCGATGCCAAGAGCTTTCGATCTTTCGTTCTCCTCGGTGAATCTATCGGCGATCATGGCGAAACCGGATGTATCGGCAAATGCTGAGCCGACGCCTTGTAAGCTGCGCGCGCAGAATAACAACGCGTAACTGCGACTGCAGGCGAATAACGCCGTTGACATGAACATAATGGAGAGGCCGATCATCATCGGTATGTCGTATCCTATGCGATCGATTAGCGCTCCCGAAAACGGATTTATCATCAGTTGCACGATGGCCTTCGAAGCGAACAGAATACCGGTGGCTGAGTCTTCGCCGTGATGAGCACGTGGTATCGGTTTCGCTGGCTTTGTGATGTTATACGGTACGTCGTCCCAGGCGCCGACGTAGCGCAGGTAGTCCGGTATGATGGGCACGATGACCATGTACAGCATGTTGTCCAGCAGCAACGCGACGCACACGATCACCAGGATGAGTTTGCGTTGCGAAGCCGGCTCTTGGATTTTTTCCCATATTATGTCCTTGACGACGGTCACCTCCAGATTGATAATGGGCACCTTGACGGTACCCAAGCGGTCCCATAGCGCTCTGACAACGTCCACGAAAGCGTTCATCTTGACGCCGAACCAATGTCTCGACGCGGAGTTAGATCATCTCGCTACGCAGATTACCGAGATACGAAAGGTTAAACGGGAGTCGTACCGGCGGCGGAGAATCGCTCAACGTCTAGTTTCGGACAAGCGAACATGGAGGATTTCAGAACGCCGTTATCGATCCCAAACCTTTAACAAAGATACAAAACAAACGTTATTTAGGTTTTGCGCGCTGTTTTTTGGCTTCACATTCGCAAAGAATGAATTTCAGTCGAATGCGAATACGCTAAAGTGTCACGGTTAGAAAAAAAAATGGAGAAATAACAAGCTTCCTAGATACTATCATCTGTCTTGTATCTGTGTATAAAGATCTATGGGATCAAGAAAAACGTACCGAAATACGCGATAAGGAGGGGGGGAGGGACAAGCCGCGAACGCGACACGGAACTCGATGATCGCGTGATCGGCGTCAATTTCGTTCGCACAAAAGAGGAATCGCGTTTATAAATAAGTTGCGATGAAACGAGGCGATAACGCGGTGTAAAACGTGGTCGCAATATTCGAATATTAATTTCGCGTGCGTTCAAAGAACGTCCTTATCGTGTGTTCTCTCGCGCTAAGGATAGGTCGAGTGGATTTTCGAGTGTTATAAAGAGATCAAGAGCTGGGGGCAAGGTGAGGTGGAGATTTGCACGATACCGATGCCGGAATTGAAAGAACAGTCGCGTTGGCTCTCTGATGGTAGTTGTGGCTCGTCTCGATTCCGTCATCTCGCACTACCTACGAACAAGCCAGCACAACTAAATATTTAATTATAAGATAAGATGAGGTACTGGAGGGGTTCGTTTGTAGTGAGATGGAATGACCCATTTTTTAATCGGCGATGCTATTGGATCATGTACAGTGGTGGAAACCTGACTTGGCAATGTTGTAAATATCCGTTTGGCGTCGTCGAGGTGAATATGCCCAGAACTCGTTCGACAAATTTTCTCCGGCACCGATTCCAAAGGCTTGCTATGATAGGACACCCTGCCAGCCCCTCTCAAACACCTAGGAAGCAAAGTCAGTAGGAAGGTATTCCCTTCGGGGCTGTTGTGTTGGGTTTGTTAGGGTATGAAGCTTGTTTGGCCCTGTTTGAGGACGTTTTTCTCCCTCTTTTTATGAACGTTTACTACCTCTACGGGTAGCTCGACCTTTCTGGCCAAGTATGAGTTTACTCCTTGGAGAAATTAGGAGAATAGCCGGAGTGATATGGTTGCAGGTTAGATTGGTTAAAAGGGAAATTGGAGTAATATTGTTCGAAGTCTGACTGTTTGGAAGGGAAGTTGGCGAGTCACGTGGTTAGTATGATAGTCGGAGTGATATGAGTAGAGATTAGACTGCTTGGAAGGGAAGTTGAGAGTCATGTGGTTGGGGGTTAGGATGGGTAGAGAGGTTAGGAGACCAGTTGAAGTGATATGGTTAGAGGTTAAACTGGTTAGAAGACAGTTTAGAGAGATGTAGTTAGTGGTTACACTGGTTGGAAGGGAAGTTGGAGAGTCATGTGGTTAGTATGATAGTCGAGAGTGATATGAGTAGAGGTTAGACTGCTTGGAAGGGAAGTTGAGAGTCATGTGGTTGGGGGTTAGGATGGGTAGGGAGGTTAGGAGACCAGTTGAAGTGATATGGTTAGAGGTTAAACTGGTTAGAAAACAGTTTAGAGAGATTTAGTTGGTGGTTACAGTGGTTGGAAGGGAAGTTGGAGAGTCACGTGGTTAGTATGATAGTCGGAGTGATATGAGTAGAGGTTAGACTGCTTGGTAGGGAAGTTGGGAGTCATGTGGTTGGGGGTTAGGATGGTTAGGGAGGCTAGGAGACCTGTTGAAGTGATATGGTTAGAGGTTAGACAGGTTAGAGAGATGTAGTTAGACTGGTTGGAAGGGAAGTTGGGAGTCGTGTGGTTGAGGGTTAGGAAGGTTAGGAGACCAGTTGAAGTGATAGGGTTAGAGATTAAACTGGTTAGAAGACAGGTTGGAGTAATGTGGTTAGAGGTTAAGATGGTAATAAGGCAAGTTTGTGACGTGTGGTTGGAGTTTAGGGTGGTTAGGCAGGTTTGGAGGCTTATTGAAGTGACATGATTAGATGTTAGACGTGTTAGAAGGTGGGTTAGAGTGTTGTGGTTAGAGGTTAGACTGGTTGGAAGGGAAATTTAAGAGTCATGTGGTTAGTATGATAGTCGGAGTGATAGTAGAGGTCAGACTGCTTGGAAGGGAAGTTGGGAGTCATGTGGTTTGGGGTTAGGAAGGTTAGAAGACCAGTCGAAGTGATAGGGTTAGAGGTTAGACGGGTTAGAGGACAGATTGGAGTAATGTGGTTAGAGGTTAGGATGGTAAAAAGGCAAGTTTGTGACATGTGGTTGGAGTTTAGGATGGTTAGGCAGGTTTGAAGGCTTATTGAAGTGACATGATTAGATGTTAGACGTGTTGGAAGGTGGGTTAGAGTGTTGTGGTTAGGGGTTAGACTGGTGGGGAAGGGATGTTGGAGTCATGTGGTTGGGGGTATGATGGTTAGGAGGATTAGGACGCCAGTTGAAGTGATACGGTTAGAGGTTAGGAAGGTAGTTGATATGGTATGGATAGAGGTTACCTAAAAAGGGAAATTTGTGACATGTGGTTGGAATTTAGGATAATTAGGCAGGTTTGAAGGCTTACTGAAGGGACATGATTAGATGTTAGACTTGTTAGAATGCGGGTTGGAGTGATGTGGTTAGACTTTCGTTCACCTCCCTCTCGCTTCTATACATTTCTCTTTTCTTATTTATCAATGGGTTTTCTTATCCAGACAGGAGTCTCGAGAAAGTTCTTTTGTGCAAAGTCATAATTTTGTCTGAAACTAGTCATCGCGTAAGATCAGCTCATTCGTACCTAGAGTTCAGACATGAAAAACTCTAGGGATCGATGATTCTTTATAGATGCTCTCCGAGGATTACTAAATAATTCGTGAAGAAAATGGATCTTTCGCATTCTATAAATGATTTCCATCGCGTGCTTCTTCTAATTTTTTCTTGCGTATATTGAAAAAACAAATAAAAAATTCATCGCTTCGCCGAAAATATCACTTTTAAACGTACGTAGGCGAATTCGTAGTCGTCTGTTTTCACATTTAAGTAATGTTTTACGATTCGGAGTATTCTTTTTTCCTTTTTATTCCTAGTATTACATATTTTTTTCCCTTTCTCCCTCTTGGACGCGTTACGTCTTTATTTTTGCGGGGATACGGTTAAAATTGATGCGTCAATTTGACCTTTACAAATTATTCCCCAGATGACGACAATATCAACGAGAAATGACTACGCGCTCGGATGGCAGAGATGGGAAATGAAATAGCCGAAGGGTTTTAGAAGTTGAGAATACAATTGGATGACGCGGGCGAAATCAAATTACCAGATTTTTCGTCGTTTTGTCAACGGAAGAGCTCATTTTTACGGGTTTAATCGTTGCGGTGCGTTTTAACAAAGGTGATGCGAGGTGTCTAGTTACATCGAAATAAAAATACAACTTTATGTTGGTGAATTTTGGTTGTGGAATTGTTCGACGAAGGTTTCTTTGGGGCGTGGTATGGTAGTAAGTAAATGTGATGGGTTATTGGCATAGTCAGCGGTTTTGCAGTGAAGTACGAAGCGTTGTCGGAAAGAAAAAAAAAAGGGTATTTACAATTGACCTAATTTTTATCGTCTGTCGTCTACGCGAAGATTCCAAATCGTCGGAAGTGTTCCGTTATCCGTGAAAACGCGCAAGATTTGCGGTTGTCTGAAGTGTTGCTCGAATTGTCCAATACAGGCTACAAGATGATATACAGAACATTTTTACACAACGCCTGCGGCACCGCGAAATTGACCCCGTTGTTTCATGCAACCGGGCCGCAAGAAAGGAACGTAATAAAAGTAGAAATCGGAGTTTTCGTTTTCGCGAGCAATTCCCTGAAGGGTGATAGAGGTCGAAAATTTGAAGTTTTTTCCCTACGAACTAAGATTTCCGAAGCAATAATCGTTTCTACGCTGTGGTCATCTGAACTGGAAATATGGTGAAATAACGATGGTAAGGTAGGAAAACCACTTGCTGATCTGGCAGGGGAGGGGGGGTGAGAGACACAGCTGAGCTCTGGGTGCACGCGTGTTTCCCCGTTAGTTTTTAAGCTCCTTTCTTTACACCTTGATTGTCTTCTTTGGTGTATGTTAACTGAGAATTGTGGGATAAGATGATACAGGAATAGGGGTGGAATGCAGGGGTAATGAAAAGTCATGTGGGATGCTGATAGAAAGAAGGCAGTCTACATGTTTATATGTATGTAAATAAACGAACCAGTTATGGCATTTAGAAAGTTCACTTTTGATTACTTGACATCGCGGAAAATATGTATCAAACAATGGAGAGATGTGAAAGTTTGGCAAGAATAATGAATGACGTCATCACTGAACTAGCAATATTGACTTTACCTGGGACCTTGAAAGTGCCATTCCGATACATCCCAATTAACGGCGGAACTTGGAGACGCGTTCGAAATTGACGGAAGAAGTGACGTCAAACTGATGACGCATATTGAAGACATCGGTTTCGATGAAAGTGAATAATTCATCTCTAATATTGGGGAAATTTGAGAGGTATTTTGGAATTCACGATGAAGATGGCATTTTTGCCATAATTCAGACTATTTTAGTTACCGCAAATATGAAAATGACTTGTCATTTCGATATTTTAAACGTCTCTTTGATCGTTATTCATCGAATTACCAAGTTTTCCATTACTACGCTTCCCGCGCTTATATTAAGACCTCTTAATTTCGCCCCGTAAAAGTTCGACAAGTTCTATTGTCGGTTGTAAGTTGTTTTCTTTGTCGATGTCCTTCACGCGAGCCATGTTTAGCTGATGCTTCGAAGGTCATTCAATGTCATTGAGGTTGACACCACAGACGGTTGTTCTTCCGTTGTACGCTAAACGGAAATCGACGCTTCGATCCAGTTTTGAATAACTGAATGGAAAATATTACGACGACGAAAGGAAGTGTAATGGATTTAGTGAAAAACCGCAAACGTGTTCGTTGTCCCGTGTTGATACACAAAAGGACACGAATGTCGTCAAGCATCGTTAGCTCGATTTCTGTGCTAACAAAGTCGAAGAAATAATGGGAAATTGAGTTTGCAGCGGATTCGCGACGATGGGTTTTGCTGTGGGCGGATCTCGTGGACGTTAAGCTGCGCGAAATTTCGTGGTAATTTTTTTTCTCGTAATGCTATTAACCGAAGTTGTAAGGGATTTGCGCGCGTGAATACCGCACGAAATGTATAATATATACAAGATGAAGACAGAAGATAATATAGCTCGTGTGTACGTACACGTGATCGAATTAAATGTGCACGTTGTGCGTGAAGAAAACGAAAAAAAAAAAGTGTAATCTTACCGGAATTTTTGAACGATTGACGTAATTTCTCGGATATATGTTGAACTCCGGATGGCATACTATCATCACCAGCGGGCTGGCTAGTTGTCTCGGCGGATGCTGTTGAAAACGAGCTAACCACCGAATTCAGGTAGCATGTGCCTTTGGCGAACGCATCTCGAATTTTGCATGCGAGCGTGTCTTGATTACCTGGTTCAGTTTCCAGCTTTGTCGAGTATTTACTCGCGTCTGTCGGGAAGAAGAATTACGAAAATACGAACTCGAAGGCTCGAAAGGTAAACGAAAACGAGCTTTATAAGGCACTACAAAAAGGGGACCGGGTTCGCGATAAACTAAAAAAAAATCGTAAAAAATTCACGTTTAGGAATTACGCGTTGCAGTTGTCATTCTCTCGTTACTCCGGCCAAAAAAAAAAAAAAACCAACACACGGTTGACGACGACGGTGACGGACGAAGGTGAAACTCGTATATACCACGCAGGCAGCGTACAATAATGAAAAAGCGCCCTTAAAACGCAAGCGCCGTCTATTTTGGAGAATCAAACGTCTGCCCATTCAGGAAATCCAACGTTCGTTTTGGGCGTTACGTTGCTCGCTCGCGAGAGATTTACGTAGGGGCAATACGAACTTCATACACACCTATACAAATGTTCGCAACCTGTAAGCGTAAACGCTAACCCACGCGAGTAAACTTGATGTCTTGAAAAAAGGAAAAAAAATTGTCTTTATGGTACAATGTAGGTGTACTGGGTAAACCTTTATTTTATGAAGCTATCGAGTTGAATTGAGATCGGGGCGTGAATCGTGTAAGAGGAGAATGGGTCATCATTGGTAAGTGGGGTCTTTACGAGGGAGATTGTCACCTGGGGGTGCCTTGTTAAACGTTGATTCAACTGGTGAGCGCAGGGGAGGTATCTCCGAAACGCCTTGGGCGATTTACTCTGCCGTTTAATTAACCCACGTCGAGGTAATTACTCGATGGGATGCAAGATGAAGCGGAATTAACGTTGTATCGTCGTATTGGGATGGTGCTGATTGATGATCCCTGTCTGTTGTACCATTTGCTTCAGTCGAGTGTTGTATATAGGATTTTAATCAGATTAAAACCTAAGACTAGCGACGTGTTGAATTATAAATAATTTTCGAACTCGTTGTTTCTGGTAGATCTCGGAACCGTTGATCTGCTACTTGAGGATCAATTCGTGTAACATGAACTCTACGTCGATGTGGAAATGGCCAGTAAAATTGTAATAGTATTTTGAGAATTTTTTGAGAATTTGTAAAAAAATGAATATTAACGTCTTTAAAATGTGGTTGGAAATGTCCCACAGAGTTTGAGTGATTGGAAAAAACATGATGAAAATGGTGAATGCTCGATAACGTAATATTCGCAGGGTCATTTTACCAAATTTTGAATTATACTCGAAGAATTTAATCGTTGTACTCGCTACAACCGCATCTGCGGAAAGTAGCATCAGATGAGCCAGAGTAGTCGAGGTAACTAAAATAGCTGCTACGTTCATTGAAAAAGAAATGACTACAGGGTTGAAATATTCGGTTAATTTTTAGTCAAGTTAAAATGAGCATGTGTTTAACGTGATCAAGTGATAGTCGTATTCTTGGTGACCTCACCACGCCAGAACGAGCGAACTGAATTTCGCCAAATTTTGAATATGTGAGGGCACATACGAAAAGGGACCACTTGGCCAAAATCATAATTTTACAAGAGAGGGTTTAAAGTTGTCAAATTCTTTACTTAAAACATCGAAATTCCCTCGAAATACTGAAAATTGAGATCGGTGGTTGGTTTCATTCGATTCTTGAAGGTTTTTTACATAAATTTCATCAAAAAAAAAAAAAAAAAAAAAATTTGAGCAATTTTTGAAGAAAAATATTTACGTACATGCTCAACTTTAAATGTCGAAATTTCCTCGAAATATTGAAAATTGAGATCAGTGGTCAGTTCCATTCGATTCTTGAAGGTTTTTTACATAAATTTCATCAAAAAAAAAAATCGAAATTTTGGCCAAGTGGTCCCTTTTCGTATGCGCCCTCACATATGGTAAATTACCGGTAATTATCGTAAATACGGAAAGTCAATGGTAAGTTACCGAAAAAGCGCAAATTTATGGTAAATTATTATTGGTTACTAACCGCAAATCAACATTACATTACCGTAAATTGTTGGTAAAATACACAAATGACGGTAAATTACCATGAATTTCTCGTAAATTATCATAAATTACTGGTAAATTACCAAGAATTACCGGTAAATTACTGCAAATACTGTGAACTTTTGGTGATTATTGCAACTTTTCAAGATTTTGTATCATAAAACGACATTTACAATAATTTTGTTAGCATTTGCCTTTCCGCAATGACGGTGTAGAAACAAAATGGAGTGTGCGGTAGCAAGCATTTGCGAAGTACTGTGAGGGGGTTTGGGGGGGTGATACCCCAACTAGCAAAGCTAGTATGTATCTAATTATTTTCGAAGCGTTTCCTGTAATCCCAATTTTTTTTTGGATTAAATTTTCATCAATTTTCAAGACGATATTTCACTTTACGGAGTTGATATGTAAATGTGGTTGGTTTGTTAACGTGGGAAGTTTTTGATTGACATTTGACAAAGGTTGTTATCGTCTGCGGAGAAAGGCTAAATTTAGAATTTCCTTGGAGATTTGTTTGGTATTTTCATGCCGTTTGTACAGCGTTCGTTTGAGTAGTCGGTCGCCGATATGTCAGGAACGAGCGTCGACTTTGAAATATCAAATTTTCGCGTATATTTTGTTTATTTAAGCAAAACAAACAATGCTCGGCGACAGGTTCGTGCCTTTTGGAGGATCTACGTGTTATGACGTGTTTACGATTGAGGTGTTGAGATGGCTGCGTTGCTATAAACGAGCGTATACCTATACCGATGTTTTACGACTAATTAAGCGCGGCGATTAAATTTACGAAGCGTGGAACAGAAACGTGTCGTATGTTGTCATGTTTTTCTTGTTTATTAAAAATATTATGGGAGGCGATTTTAATGGATTTTTTTTCCTCGTCTTGTGAACCAGAATGTAATGTGTTGAGGAAAGTGTTAATAGAATGGTAGGAATCATTAGATGTGCTTCGTTTTAGAGAATGAGTCTTGATTTATTACTTGTATCCATCTATTCGGTTATTTAGCTTGAGGAAACGTGGAAATTGATATTCGAATCTCAAAAGACGACATTTTAAGGTTTTATAAACCTATCGGTATTCTACTTCCACTCTTCGTTAATCATCTTGAGACGGGAGTACGAGTATAGTGAGTTGCATAACCAATTTTTGCTGGAAAAGGCACTAAAATCCTTGTAACCGCCGGGGAAAGTTGAAATCATGGAATATCGTTCTGTAAGACAAACTATTGTATGTTTAAGAATATTATGTCAAAAAACTGCTCAATTTTAAGGAAAATTGAGGTTACAGGGCGTTATTTTGAGGTTTCTAAGATCCCACGACTTCAGTTGTAAATGAAATGGGGCAATTTTTTGATATGATATCCGAAAACGTACACTTGTTTGTTCTGCAGAGCGATATTCTACGATTTTAAATTTCCCGGGAAGTTACAGGGATTTTAGTGATTTGTCCTGCAAGAATTGGTTATGCAACCCACTACACCATTAGTCCCGTCTTAATGATGAATAACAGAACGGTAGTTAGTGTTGGGATTTAAATTTTATTGTAATTTAGTATTGAGTGGAAGTTTCTAGTGTCTTTGATGTGAATGATTTCTCTGAATGTTTTCACTTTGGTGGGCAACTGGGCATACATACAATTGATAGAGTAGGTAATGAATTTTGTTTGAGGTCGTTTCAAATTATGTATTTTTTAACGTTGAATTTTTGATTTGCTTTTGAAGAATATAAGTAAAAAAAAAAAAGATTAAACGCTTGAAAAAGTATGATCTCCATATTTTCAATGCAATACTTCATGTATATATTTTTAATCAAAAAAGAGAGAAACAAACAACAATAACAACAAGGAAAATCGATTTGTATATATAACGGAATATATATACGAAAAATATATCTAATATGGAATAAATGAGGAAAAATGAAATTTCAACGCGAATTACAACAATTGATCAACAATTTTTTATTGAAAAACCTTCTCGTTGAATATCTACAAAAAAAATAGTTATTTGGTTTTATTTTATCTTAGAAAAACAAATAACAACTGAGGTAAAATTTACTACTTTTGAGTAGTATCCAGTCATTTAGATTCGAAGTTGCTCAAATCGCTTAATTGGTAAGAAGCTGAAAATTACACGACAGACTTTCAAATACAATGATTAATTTGGTAAAACACACTAAATGCGGACTTATAATAATTTTTTTTTTTTTTTTTTTTTTACAAACAATAACGATAATGGGGTTTAAGATACGTATGATGAGATTGAATAGTTTCCGTTGATATTTCGAACACTCCTTTCAATATGATATTCTAGGTAAAAGTTTTTAATTTCGAAATAAAATTTTTACGGGTTTTATGAGTGAAAATCTGAGTAGGAGTGGTATGTATTCGGTTTTGTTGGTAGGATAGGCGTAGATAAAATGCTGGTACCACTAAGACTATATGTATTTTGTGCATTTACGCTTATCCCATTTGTATCGCTCTATTGTACGGAGGATCCGTTTGAGGGAGTTACTCATGATGTCGGGAATTTGGTACGATCTACGAGTTATGGAGGATTGCTTTCGAGTCGTTGAATTTAATTTGAAAGACTCGGTTGGTGAAGAGGTCCATTTTTTCGATGAAATGGATGTACGTAGTTGTGGACCGTTATTTGAAGAGAAAGAGGGAAGGGTGTGGTAAGAAATGGAGGGAAGATCTGAGTAGCGTGATAACTGGAAGAATATAAATTATAAATAAAAAAATCTCCGATATCACTGAAAAAATTGAAGGTAACAAGTCCGGACTTGGTAACATAAGTAGTACTGTATTAACCTCCGGTTAACTCGTAGATCCTTTCATATCCCGAATTCCAGCTTATTAGAAAAAAAAAATCAACAGCTAGATTTTCGCCATCCTGCAATTTTCCTTTACCAATTTCATCTTGGGGTAACTTTTTTTTGGGTTTTTGAATTTTTTTTTATAAATACTAAATAACACATATAATCAAACAATAACTAAATTAAAAGTATAAATAAATACAGATATGTGTGAAAGCGACGGAAAAATATGTAGGAATTTATAATGCCGTTTGACCTTGGGACGCGGACGTATTTGCGGGTCGAACGTTTTGCTGACTAGCGACTCTTTTAGCTTTGCGTCTTTTCATCTCGGTTAAGTCGATGTCGTCGTCATTTACTTCCAACGCCGGATTTATGCGGCCATTTCGTTCGTCGTTGCCGACCAGTGTACACGCTGTGCCTCCGTATGTTGGTACAGTTGCCGATGAAGATGTCAACACGGTCCTGTGTTCGTCGTCGATGTTGTCGTCGCCCACTTTGACTACGTCTTCTGGTATGTTGACGACGCAGTGGAAGTAGTCGTATTCCGGACCGAGGCGGCCGGTTTCAAATAACCATCTAGAGAAGTGGAAATCGTTAGCTGGGAGGTGTGATATGGTGGAATTATCGAAATAATGCGATACTTGCTTTGATAACCACGACACAAATACTAATGTGAACAGCGACAGTAACATGGCGGTGGTACGGAATGGGAAATGTTGCTTTTCGCCGTCCCATCCAGGGAAATGAATGAATGCTGGTAAACCTAGCATAGCCTCGCCTCCAGATAAACGTACCGTTAATGCTACTATGTAGGCGCTCAAGGAACCATACGTGTTGCAATGTTTCTTAAAATGCACTACCATCAGTAATTGAGGGAATAATATCACGTAAACTAGATCAGAGCACATGGACCTGTGTTTACGCAGAATTCGTAATATTAGTTAGATCGTAATCGCCACATAAGCATGAAGCCATTCTCCAACTACTCACCACAGCCCGTAAATAGATGGAATGGTCAAAGCCATTATTGTGGATAGGACACCAACAACGAAAATAGCTATTCTCATTACCCAAATGATTTCCATTTCTGAAGCCTATCGTTAGAAAAGACGTCGAAGATGAAGGTTCAAATCAATTCTAAGAAACTCAAGATTACACTCGAAACAAAAGAGAACGCTATCTAACGACGAATGCGCGCGCTTCAATTACCGGACCTTTGAAGAAGTAGCGCTCTCTACGCAGTAAGTTGAGTGAACTTGAGTAGAGGATGTTTCGTTGAAGAAACATTTAGCAGTAGTTTGGCGGAAAAAGCTCACCTGTTGTCTTAACATTAATTTGTATATATTCCTCGCGAACATAGAACTAGCCGAGAGCACGCTAGAATCCGCCGATGACATGACTGCAGCCGATACTGCTCCAAGACCAAAAAATGATACCCAATCTGGTGTCAGATATTGTAATACCATCGGTAATACCATACTGGTTTCTACTGGCGTTAACGGATACGGGCCCTTATAAGCGGTCTCATTCCATGCTGCAATCGTTCAAAAATTCAATAAACATTTGCGCGTAGCAGAAGATAATCTGAAGAGGTTGAGTTGATTTACGTGTGGCTTTTGCTATCGCTCCGATGAGTACAGGTGGTATGGCCATGATCATGCAGCCGAATGCGGCCACATAGGAAAGAATTTGCGCCTGTACTGCTGATTTACTCGATAACACTCTTTGAAAGTATACCTACGCAGGAAGAGAAACAGTAGTATTGAAAGTAGTATCTTGCAGAACGTGATCTGAATTCTTGTTGAACGAACCTGCCATGGAATTCCGCCGAAGATAAGTAGCAGACCGTAATCGATATAAGATAGTAAGTCATCTTCAGGCACATATCCTATCCAATCTACGTCTTGATCTAGTAACGGTTTTACTTTTTCATTTGCCCATGCAAATGGTACGCAGAGCCACTGTTGGAAAACATGATCATGAATATTGCCAAGAACAAGGAGATTGGAATTGAAAGAAAACTTACTAATCCTATAAATATACAAAACAGTTGAATAACATCGGTATAAGCTACGCTGTACAGGCCTCCAAACAGCGTGTAAAATACTGCCACACATGCGCTCAAGATCACGCTGGTGCTTTGTTCCATATCGATGATCACACTGAGGGTTGCTCCTGTGTGAGGACAATAGTGTGTATTAGATTTGGGAAGTAGGAGGAAAACGATGTCGGGGTAATGACACATTGTGGAGTTTTCGAACGTGACTGGGATGACATTCTGTATGTTTGGATTCCAGATGCAAATGGTAGTTGTCTTTCAACCTCTTTCCCTCTTGACATCCCGCTAGCATTTTTGCTCGCAAAAGCTAGCATTATGCTTCTTGCTATCTTTATGCTAGTTATTTTCTCGAAAATTATGCTACTTTAGCATAAAAGTGGTATGATTTTGAGACAACAAACTCTAGGAAACTTGCTGGTTGAATTTGGCTAGCAATTTACTAGCAAAAGTACTACTAATATGCTAGACTGGAATTTTTCCTAGCTATTTGCCAGTTATCTGCCAGCGTAATCATTTCCTAGCCAAATTTGCGAGTTATATGCTAGTACAATGTTTGTTTTTTTGTTTACAATATTGATTTTAATTTAAAAAATATTTGGCCGTTATTCGTCACGTGACTGAATGTATTTAAATTTTTATTTAAACAAAAACATATTTAGTATATCAATAGTGTACTGTAAGCAATAAAACAATTCGGAATGCTGCAAATTTATAAGAATATTTCTTTTATTAAAAAATGTACCTTAATTAACTAAAAAAATCTATTTTATTTAGAACGAATTTTTGAAATTGAAAAGTTTTGGTTCAACTGCGGAAGAAAAAATTAAAAGTATTTTACCCCAAATTTTTGATCCAAATGTAGCCTTATTGTACAACTACAACGGGTTATATGATAAAAAAAATATAACGTGTACGAAAGTGTATACTTTTATAATTAGTAAGTAAAATCATGTACTCCCCATGAAAACAACCGGATACTTATTAGCTACTGTAGAATTTGATTGAATGTTAATTTTTCTTAAAATTACAGTCGTTTTCACAATAAAGTTTAGCCTTAAATGTATTATATTGTTTTTTTTTCTTCATACGTAAATATAAAATATAGTTTCAAAAAAAATTTTTATTCATTTATGTCATGATTTCTTGGTATTGCGAGCAAAAAAGGCGCATTTCGTCTAGCAATTTGCTGGAAGGCACTAACAAAAATGTAACACTTTTCCCAGCAACTTGCTAGCACATTATGCTAGCAAAAATGCCAGAACTAACAGTCTCAAAATCATACTAGTTTTTTGCTAGGAACATTTGCCAGCTAGATTGTCAATTGGGGTACGTTTGCTTTCCATTTACCAAAGTATACACTTCCTCTAGGTGCCAACTACTTGATTGATCACTAGCAGTAGCAGGACATCTTATTCACTACTATCTTCAAGACTGACTAACTCAAGGGTAGCTATGGTAGCCTATCAAACCCTACTCTATACACTTCTTGTACAAGGTATTCCGGTGATGTGCTCACTTTGACATCCAGACCAGAACTACCCCTCCATCTAGGTAACCATGTGCATCATAGGGTACTTGACCTCAGTAAGGATTGGAATCCTTTCAGGTGTATTCGACTCCTTTCGAGTTACCCAACTCTTCCCACGTTGCTTGGATATTTCATAAATGAATAATTTAAAATACACTTTGTAGGAGGGTGTTGTTACAATTCTATTTAACATGTCAAATAAGTTGCCTATTCCGTTAGCAATGAAGGGGAAATATCCGTATCGGTGTTTATCGACGTACATGCGAGGGAGCATTTAAGCGCTATTAAAAGCTTCCAAAATGGCGATTCGTTTGTTTTTTCGAATCGTTTTAATCAACTATTTACGAAACTGGAAACGAACAACATCACCGACGATAGTGAAGAGATAACGATAATGGCGATTTTTATTACGTACTCGTGTCGTTTACGCTCGTTGATAATTAAACGATAAATGTAAATGGTTGTTCGGAACCGTTACATGAGGTGAGGATAAGGCGGGGCTCGTGTATGGTTTTCTTCAGCCATGCACGCCAGACGGTTTGGCGACATGCAGGGTTAACTCGGTTACACTTCGTGTCGTCGGCTCGATTGCTCACCGTCGCGCAAATAATGATTGGATAACTCGACCTGTTGTGTGTCGACGTAATTTCATCGTTGATTTGCACCGTCGCCGGTGTCTCGATAAAATACGAGAAAAAAGCATCGCGGTTTGAAAGGGTTCTCGAAGAGGAAAAAAATTAAACGTGTAATTCGATTTGAGAATAAGTTGCTGCAAAAGAAATGCGATTTTCGGTGACCCCCGAAGGGTATTTAAAAGTTGAGCTTCCCAACTTCTCGATGCTATCTCGGGTAATCGGGTTTTAAACTGAGATTATATAAGAAAAGATTTCGTCCAAATTGAGTTAGTAATTACGCGTTAACGCTGACTCGAGTCTCTCGACGATTGCGTAAATTAAAATTCAATTTTTACGTTTTAATTGCTGGGTACTTCGTGCAATAACGAGATGATTTAAATATTACGCGGATTATAATTACGTCCTGAAGTATTGGTAGCTTTTCTCGAGTTATGAATAATTTAGAGTATTCGAGTCGCCTACGTTAACACACCCTCTTTGGGTTTCGAAAACACGACCAAATTCGTCGAAATGGTATTTTTATCGTATCGATTGGCGGAATTTCTTTAACGACTTGATTTCATATTTCGTCTTTCGTTTGCATGGCTATTAAAGTTGAGGTTATCGGCGTTCATGAAAAACAACTTGGAAAGGTAATGGTAGATTTTGTCGCGAGTTCGTAATCTTACAAAGTGTATTTGCCCGAAATCGATTTTCAATTTTACGTCTTATATCGAGTGTTATATATGTGATTCGAGTCACGCGAACTGTCAATTAAGTTTTATTCAACGGACTCGCGGTTTATTGACACGCGAAACTTGAACATTTTTTTCGCGGTTTGACAAACGGTGAATTATTGCTTAAACGGGTACAATTTGTGGGCGAATTTTTTACAATTTTATTTTCTGGTTCTTTTTTCAAAGGGTTGTGGTTCTTTCAATTTTAAAGCGAAGTGAAATTTCGATATTTCCATTTCGTGGATATTGAAATTCTAAACGAAAACGAACTTGTGTAAATTTTGCCCAACATGGAAATTGAAGGAGTTATCAAGTGTATAAATCTTCGTAATGCTGTAGCTTCTTCGATTTCTGAGTTAGATGAAACATAAAGTTGGCTAATTTTGTAGGGTTTGAAAGTATCAGTACTAACGTTCCGAGCAAATTTCGTCTGTTTATATTTTTGAAAAAATTACACAAAAATTGTTCATTTATGAGAAATTACTGGTAATTTTTTATGAGTTGGCAACACTGTTGGAATATGTTACGTTATTATATACTTTTTTTAATGAGCATATTTTATAATTTTAATTTAATTTTTTTCAGATACACTCTTGCTATTAATCTAAAATTCAACTTTGTTGATGAGGGGGGGGGTTGATGAGGAGGAGGAAGTGGAGAGGTCTTTGAAAATTTGGTAACAAGGTAGTGTAAAAGTAGTGATTTTCCAAAAAAAAAGAAAAAAAAAGTTCTAAACAAACAACTTTTGTTAACGCATAATTTTACTCCTTCAAAATTTAGGGTCGGCAAACATGCGTCCACTCGTATAGCTTGGGTAGCTGCATTATGGGTTTGAAGGCGGTGCGCTGGTTGCAGTACACCCTGTACATAGTTGACGAGTGTATATGGTGAAAAAAAAACAGCATAGGTAATGGATATTATTATTTCAAAGTGAAAGGGATTGTTTATTTTTAGACATAAACGTCGACTATTGACATACACGTGTACAGGTAAAGTGCCAATTAAACATTGACGTCACAGATCGGTATTTATACGAAAGGGAAGTAATTCGGTGAATTATTTATTACGAAGGGTCGATTTTTCACCACGCGTGGGTATAATTTACGAAACAAAGTCGGAATTTACGGTCTCTAAAAGCGTATTACGCGTCGTATCTGTAATCAATTTCATCGAGTTCAATTACCTAAAGCGGCCAGAATGCCAGCTGCCCAAAATACCTCTCCGCATAGCGCCGGCAAGAACAACAAGCCGCCCATTCGTTCTCCGAAGGAATCCTGCAACGGGTCCAGCATGGTTACGTAACCTTGAACTCGCATCGGATTCGCGAAGAATATACCACCTAGAAATTGTCGAGTGTGCTTATTGAGCGAAAGGTACTTGACGCTGTAGAGCAAAGCGCGCTTACCAAAAACTAAACTCAAGGCGTATCCGAATGGCGCTTGACACCAAACCAAACCGGAAGTGTAGATGGCTTCGGCGGTACCATTGATGTAACCGCCTCCTACCCACGTTGCTGAAAAATAATGCAGTTGCGATGCGAAGTGATGAAGAATTCGCGATATTTTAGACGTTTTAACCACCACCCATCGAGGATTTGTTGCTTTAAAGAGGCTACTTTGATATGTAAATTTGAAAGCGCGATAGGAGCGCGATGAAAAGATAGCGATATTTTCTTTTTTAAAGTTTGTCAAGAGTAATTGACGTGGTAACGTGGATGATGAGATCTTTAACGAGATTTTATTCACTATGGTAATTTCTTTTTTTCAAAACGTCGATTTGTATTGTTTGTGTACGCGTTATTTGAGGATGGCGGCGGTAAAGCGTCTCTCTGGTGAAAATTCAACGAATTACGTATATTATTTTACCAGTCATTGTGAATATTCCGACGAACAAACCGATGTTTCTGCCTGCTAACATTACTTCCTCTTCGGAATCATTTCCTTCTTCTTTTTTTCTCCCAGCCCATATTCCCACTATTAAGATGAGCAAATAGAATAGTACGATCGAGACGATTCCAGCGATGTTGAGCATCTGCGGCAAAAATAAACATCGATTTGATTGGCTAATCGAGATGAAGAAATGTATAATCCGTTTGTTTTTCCTCCGTTATTATCAACTTATCGATTAATAGAAACCTGCGTTTTTGGTTTTTCAGTGTATCGAGCAAAGTAACTAAATCGATAAGATGACATGGGAAATACAACATTGAAACATAAGGTAAGTACGGATTATATGTTCGAAGGGAAGAAAGCAATTTGGAAAAGCGTTTTTTACGGTTCGTCTAATGGCGAGAAAGTACCTATGGTGGAAATATCACTCTAATGGCATTACATCGGTGGAAATATCTCAAGTGCTGCGAGAAAATTACCAGTCTAGCTTTTTTTATACAATTTTACACCTGTGCCGATACGAATTCAACATTAGATGTAATTGATTTTCGCCAGAAGTTGGGCCCAGGATGGTTCTTTGTTGGGGGGGGGGGGTCTGGTTTCGATGCCTGGGCCTGAATATCAAGAATCGAGTCTCTGGTTTTGAGATCGGGTCCGCAGTAATTAGGGCAGGAGGGTATCTGGGCTTTTTAGGGCTTCCATTTTTTTTTTAAATTATACCAATAATTTGATGTCAAAAAAAAAATGTTTGTGATCTTAATTAGCTACTGTATAATACAGGGTGTTCCGGGGTAGAAGTAAGGCCTTCAACCCAGAAACTGTGCAACATAAACTGAGTCTGTGTATGCATGTTTGCCAAGCCCCCGGGCCGCAGGGACAGCGGTATACTCTTTCAAAAAAATTTTTTTTTCATTTTTGTTAACTGATTTTGAATAATTATACCTCAATTACTAAAAGAGATAGAAACAAGCGGTTTGTTCTGGGAGAAAGATAATTTTATCTAGATTATTCTAGTGTGGATGATTTTTGTGTGAGGTCAATATTCAAGGGTGTAAATGACAAATTAAAGAAGAAAACGCGTTTCAAATTGTGAAATTTTTATCGTTTCTATTGAATTATTCCAAAATTTCTTCTCATAACATATATTTATGTTAATTTCGTTTTTTTTTTAATTTTCACTTTTTATTTTGTATTTATCAAAAAATCATAGCGCATTAAATTTTGAAGATAGGCAAAAAGTCGTAATAACATTTTGTTGGAAATTTTTTTCTCTGCAGGATACCATACTCGAATGATGAATTTTGATATAATCTTGGTTTCTTAACTAAGCTACACTTTTGAAGTAGGTACTCTTAGGTACGTTTGACACGGACCCCTTTATAGTACGTGTTGGTACTACATCAGTGTAAAGCCCCCATTTTAGTCCGAAACAAAATTGATGATATGCTAGTTTGAAAAAAAATCGCAAGCTTTGAAAAGCCAAGGGCCTGAAAAATAATAATCGGGTTTTGGGACCCACTTTTGAAAACCAGGTCTTTGGTTTTGGTCAGAGTCTTGAAATTACATTTTTGTGTTCTGGGACTTCGAGCCAGGGCTCAATTTATCGAGGCTTTTCGGGTTTCAGGGCTTGATCCTGGGCTGGGCCCAACCCCTGGCGTTTCGTTGGTAGTCAAGATTTTCCTCGTGTAGGGTTTCTTCAAGCTATGTCATATTTAAGGCGATATTTAACGCGATTGATAAATTGATACGGAAGCTATGGCTGGGAAACAATGAGCTTATTCACTTTTTCTCTCATAATGGATTTGTTCAAGGTTAGAACTGCAATTTGTACGTTCGTTTGTTACTGGTGTAATCGATATGACTAATTGATAATCTCGCCTTCGAAAGGAAATTCACGTTTGAACTTGCCAACTTGACGAATTATGTCGGAGAGCTGAATTTGGGAATGATGGAATTTCGAAATGGGTTTAATTTTAAGCAAGACGATTCACTGATGCGAACAAGTTGATAAGGAAAGAGATTACGAGATTTAGGAGCAATGAAATCATTGATCGTTAATAATGACGATTCTGTATTATTTTTAATGAAAATTATGTTTCAAAAATCATAATCGCTCTGTAAGACAAAGAAGTGTATGTTTAAGAATAATATACCAAAATATTGCTTAATTTTACAGAAAGTTGAAGTTACAGGACCTTATTTTGATGTTTCTAAGATCCCACAACTTCAGTTGTCGACCAAATGGGATAATTTTTAGATATGATATCCTAAAACATACACTTGTTTGTTCTACAAAGCGATATTCCACAATTTCAGGTTTTCCGGACAGTTACAAGGATTTTAGTGTTTTTTCCTGCGAAAATTGGTTATGCAACCCGCTATACCTGTGTTCCTGTCTTAACGAATCAAACGAACATTTTAGCGTTCAGCTGGCTTGAATTTTTTTTCAGCAGGTAAGTAATAATTATTCTATTGTGCTTCGTAAGTCTATCGATATCTACAATCAATTTGGTAGTGTTTTGTAAAATAGAGTAATTATTCGGTACGATAAAGTCATCGAGTTCATTGATGTTGCTAGTTCTAGCGGTGTTGATCAGCGATACCGATTCATACACCGAATCTGAAGTTATGACGATTGTTGAAGTTACGATGATATATGTGACATGTTCGAGTGGAATTGGAGTAGAATATCGTGAACAGGTGAAGTAGGTACTGAAATGATGAGTGTGTTTCGTTATTTCATATCGTTATTAGTAACTTCACTGACGAACAGATGAGGAAAGGTTTTTATCTGATGTTGTTATGCGTTCAGATTCCGTCGATATTAAATATTTCTCGTGTAATATCAAGGTAGATCTTGATGAAATAGTGTTATTTGTCATGCGTCATACCAAACTGAAGTATTGTAGCTGAAACTGTATCATTAATTCGTCGTGTTTCGGTTTAGTTTGATTAATGACGTAAGTTTTGCATTCTTTGTTTCGAAACGATATCAGTGGTAGCTGAAGGGTGTCTTTGTACAGCTTTCGGAGCTACTGAATAATCAAAGTAGCGTCAGTAGCTCTGTACTTCGATACGAGCTACTGAAACTGAAGCGTTCGAGCTGGAGTTGAACATGTGACAGGTGCACCAATCGTCGTCCTTCAGTTCAGTTAATCTGTTAGTTATATCAATTTTGTAAGTATTCATTTTTTAAAATTTTTAGCTATTATCGCCAAATGTCATTCAAAGTTTGTTATCTAGATTTACTGAAGAGTGATGATATCAACGAACAACTGAAGTCGAAGTACTTGAAGTGGAGTTTTAACGTATCACGATAGATGATCTGAATCGTTTCGTTTCAATTCGAGTACCAACTACCTAGTAACTAGTAGCTAAGTAGCTACTAGCGAGTTAGCTACTGACAACAATTAACAACTATGTTGAATGTTGAATTGTTACGTACAAGAAGTATTTGACTAGTGAAGCAAATAATGTTGAATTATTCCGGTAATAGAGCCGCTGATTAGTTATATCAATGAACTTGGAAATTGATATTTTCACATTATGTAAGTAAGATAATTGTTTGTACTTGCAGATGTACTAAATGTAACGTATTCAACTAGATATGTGCATGAAATAATGAAATGAAAAACACTACTGCGATTCAAAAAGGTGATATATTTGGTGAAGTTGAAGCTGGTGAATTACAACTACTTACAGAACTAAATACATGTCAAGTATATAAAATAAGCTGGTGCAATTAGTTTTAATTATTCATTGGAATGATTTCAATCAATTGTGATTTCGTTTTGTTTGTACACTTTGTACACAGCGTTGCGTTTGGAACTTTCAGTTCTTGTGATAACGGAACGTTCGAGTCGAAAGGTAGTTAACGTTAACGAATTTCATATACGTTTATGTTCGCCAAAGCTGATATAAACTGATTTTGAGGTAATTTCAACAAATTCAGAAGCTAAATGATCAACAATTGATGAAACAATTCCGAAGCGGAAGTGATACCGAAGCTGTATGAGAACAGCGTACGTTACGTATACTATGGTATGAGATTTGAAATTCTTTACTACGTTCGTACTTCCCACTCTTCAATGAGACTATTTTAGTAGACACAAGGTTAACCAATCGTCATTGTGAACTGGTTCGATAACACGAAAGCAGTAAAGGTACCGTGAATTCTATTGGCGACGATGTTATCAAACGAAGTAGGCGTGATGCGACGGAACTGGTCGTGAAGTGAAATGCGTACACTTTAGAAACCGAATCGAATCATCGACTTGTAGAAATTACTGACGAGATTTACGATTACGCTCGAATGCTCGATACGTATACGTTTCAATGTCAACTATCGCGGCGCGTATCTCGAAGCAAAACACGTATACTACACGAAGCAACGATAAAAAAAGATCGCAACGATTTACCTGCAAGCTGATAACAAGAGATATATCGGTAGGTAAGCTATGAACTGGAGATTTTTCGCGTTGCGAGCGCTTTTTTTCTCACTCGCGCGAAATAACTAAAGGAAAACACATTTCACAACGCGACTGAAAATCGATAAGTGACCCTTTTGCGAGAACGCTGTTCGCTGTGTTATAACATTACAGCGATGTGGGAAAAGGTACCGTGGTATTTTAGAATTCACGTGTCGGATTTTACGTTAACCGCGCGCGACGGCGTGCTGTGCGAAGAGAAAAAACAAACTTTAGCGTGGAAAATGTAATTTTTTTAGAAAATTCCTACCTTGGATCGGAGTCGGACTTTTTTTGGTGGTCGGTGCTTATTCGACTCTAGGCTGGATTCGGGCCGGGGTTACGATAGTTTGCGGTGCCCATCGGAAAATCTGCCGTGAATTATATCGTCTGCCTAAAAGTACGAAAAAATGCGATAAGTGACGATGGCGGAATTACCGCGTAGGAATGATAAACGACGATTACGATTTCATTTTTATACGTTTTATAGATGGCGCCAAAATACACTGGTTTTATTTGCACTTCATTATCTGCGGCCTTTGATCGCGTATATATGATTTAATACGATGCGAGCGTTATTGAGAACAGTGCGCGGTAACGTTGGATAAATTTCGTCCGAACTAACCTCTCTGTGTGGTAGGCCTTCGGCGCTGGAATCGGAGACCAGTTATTACACGCAACTGGATAAATTCGAATTAAGCCGTTGGAGGAGGTACTATTCCCCTATTGCTCTTCTCTCGTTTTCTATACCTAACACATGCGCCGAACTTGCCGAATTTTGAATTTCGCCTCGATAACGTTGATGCGATCGTGGGTGTGAATTATTCGACGACGATGTACATAGAAAAACAAATCTTTCGGAATTTTTTCTCGTAATTTATGATAATGTTGTTTTTTTTTTTCAAAATGCCTCTAGAACGGAATTTTATGGGGGATTCGTTGGCGGCCAAAATTGAAGAAATTTCAGTTAAAATGGGCGTTGCTGGTTCGTTCGAAGGTGGGATCGAACACGGTGAAGGACGGTGGTTTTGTTCGCCCTCGGTTGAATTTTCTAAACGCTGACGTACGATGGAAAAATCATCAGATTTCTTCGCCCGTTACTCCGCGGAGGTTTGAATTCGACGAGTGTGTAGATCGCCTTAGGAACCGTGTGTGATTTACGACCCAAGGGATACCAATCGTTTCGGCATGTCTCGAGCAGGCGTATTTACACAGCTGATTTTCCATCCAAGGTCTTCGCAAGGTGACTGATCGTCGGAGTGCTTGCGAGTACTTTGACATTTCCGTACACCCTCGCGTTGGTACGCGCTCGCTGAAGTGCAACTAGCCGACCTAAATCACCAATTCGATGTCACGAATTTACCCAGTTGGCTTTTAGACGGGGTTTCATGTCGAATGCGGGAAATTGCCAACTCGAGATGATGGGTTTTAGATATGTTCGAATTGCTTTGTTTTATCGCTCCGGGGCTGGACCCGGATCGTTTCTGTTTGGCTTGATTGAGCTGATATGTGGCCGAAGTCCGGGATGAGTTAGGTTTCGAGAAAATTCGCCTCGTATTAGATGACTCGTTACGAGGCCGTTTTCCCTTTGCTGGAAATCTTAAATAACGAATCGAGTATGTGCGTGTTTAATCGGTGAAAATTACCATTTCCCGCGAAAAATTCGACTTACTTTTTTGGATTTGTTTTTTTTTTTTGCAGATTTGAAACTTCTCAAGAATTTTTATCAGTTGAGAACTACGCGGGATTATGTAAGAACTAAGAAGGGAATTTTGCTCACTTATCATCAATCAGCGGTCTCAACGTGAATTTTTGTGCCGTAAGTTTGTATAGATGGTTTACTTTTTGCGTGTATCAGCTCCCCGGAGATTTGAAAGTTTAATTTTAAGCATGAAAAGTTGGCCATTTTACCACCGAGTACGTGCTCTTATTGGAAACAAGTTTCGGTATTTTTCGTTATTAGTTTTTACGCGGATAAGTTGCGAAGTTTTGAGATGATAATTCGACAGGAAAAGAAATAACAACGAAAGAGTTTATTTTTTCATTTTTAACGGAAGGGAAAAGAGGGCGACTAGTGAAATTTAGCGCTCCCGTGGGAACGTAGTTGAAATATAGGTGGAAAATGCGAATCGAGATGAAAGTACCGAGGCGTTGTGATAATTTAACAAATTTTTAACCCTAATGAAGGTCTGGCTGTTGGTAATTTCTTTTATCGCCGTGTCCTTCATTAATCACAATTTACTACGAAGCTGTTGACTATAATTGGAGGATTTCTAGCTTAACAAAGCTCGAGCATAATTATCGGGTTGTTGAAATAACGCAAATTTATGTTTTTCACGCTGAAATAGTTACTCGGGGCGAATTACCGATTGATTTTTTGCATCGAGGAGGGTGTCGATTTGCATATATAATACGGATTTTTTGTTTTATCTATTCGTTGTTTCAATTGAGTGTTGCAATGACGTCATTCGTGACTGGAGGGCGTCATGGATTGGTATTTTTATGCGTGTTTATCGAGGTGATTAGAATCCTTGCAGCCCCCTGTCTCCCTTTTTCTAGAATATTTCATCGTGTATGGAAATTAAGTAGGTTGAGTATAGCCAGGATTTTTTTTGTCATTTGGGGGAGGGGCGTTAATTTTCAATTGTAAGTACGTAATTTTTTATACCCTCTTCCAACCCCTTGATGCTGTTTTGAGAAAAAAATCGAGGTGAAATTATTTTTTCGTCGTTTGAAGATAACCTCGAAGCCAAGTTTTTAGTTACTGAATTTTATTATTCTGTTTTTCACGTATTTTTGAATTTTGAATTTCTATATAGCTCCTTTCAGAATTGGTTTTTTGCCAATACCTGGTCGATCGTTGATCCTATCGATAATGTATTTCAGAATTTTGAGAAAATCAACGATTTGCTGTATTTTAAATAATTTTGATCATTAAAAAAATCCAAAAAGTTTTGTAAAGGTTACCCAAATGGATTTTTTTTTCTTTTCAAATTCTTTCATTCTTTAAAAGTTTTTATTCCAATTTTTCGACGTTTTCGAAATTTCCGTTGAGGGCATTGCGTTCTTTCGGTCTACCCCCCCCCTCCCCTCAAAAAAGCTCTGTCTATACCTACTCATTACGATAGAAGCTGTCTGTAACTCTGTGCGAATTAAAACTGAGGAAAAATTTATGGTACATTTAAAGCAAAAAATAAGGATTTAAGGAAAATGCTATCAACGTAGTTTGTAAAATCGAAACGAAACATCGTAAAAAGTAATCCTCGCTACGGGACGAAAAATCAAACAGTTTCGAAAGAAAAGACCCCATATCAACGTGTATGAGATTTCTTCGTCTGTGCGCGTAGAACGCAACGAATTGCTTATTTTTCTATCTGATTCGTATACGAATGACTTTTTCATCTGTGTTGCTCGTCGAACACGACGAGATAATCTGAAAAATGAGCGAAGCTTACGACGTAGCGTGGGAATTCGAATGGGTAAATTTTTATCAAATTCTGCGTAATAAATTTACACCATCAAAACGGTATCTCGTGAATTGTAGGATTTTTAAAATGAAAATTGACGTTGAAAAAGTACTTCGCAGTGTTGCGTATATTCGCGTTGAAAAAAGTTTCCTACGCTTCGATATTTTCCATCAACGAATTACTTCTCATTTATAATGAAAATAATGTAAACAAATAAGAAATTTCGATTTTAATTTATTCAACGAAACGAACGTGAACGTAAAGTAACGTGTTTAATTTGATTATCGGAAATTTGACGCGCCACCTTTTGACATTTCGGACGTCGCCGCCGCCGCCATTAAGGAATGAAAAAAAGCATACTTTTTTAGAGTAATTGCTCGCTAAATCGTTTATTTTTACGGCGAATCTATGTAAATACATTTTCAACTACGTGTCACGCTTTCAGGAACGTGATTAGTTTCTTCGGGTCGTGTATCGTGTCGAGTACGAAAAAAAAAAGGGAATTTTTATTGAAATGGAAAACGCGTGGACGTGTTTGAAAAATTTTTATTAAATTGGACAGAACACGAGAACGAAGATATTTTAAACGATTCGGCGTTTATTTTTTTATAAGAAGTCTTAGGTTTTTTTTGTGTTTCATGGTTGAGATGAGGTGATTTTTTGGAGTAGGTGGTGAAATAATGGAAATTTTCAATGGTGGGATTTTTATTACCTTTTTTTTCGTTATGTGGGTTTCAACTTGACGTTTTGTTTAGTTTAATTTCGACGGAGTTTTTTTTTTTGGTTGAAACATTTTTCAACATGTTTGAGCGGTTGATAAGAAAAACTTTTGGAGGCGATGTACCCAAAAAGTCGATAGTTTTCGAGTTTAAAGATGTTGAAAAGTCACGAGCAATGGCCCGTCAAGTTGATACCCGCCGCCAAGTACCAGCGGTAGATGCGCGCTTACGCGTACAAGCGCGTTACCGAGGAAAGCGGTTGTGATACGTGAGCTACGTTTTCCGCTAGTGCGCGGCGGCCAGTATCGACTTGACGGGCCTGTGCTCGCGATTTTTCAATATCTTTTGAACTCGAAAACTATCGGTTTTTTTGGTACTTCGCTTATGATGTTTTTTCTTATTATTTGTCCCTTGAACATGTAAAAGATGATTTTGGTGAATAAAAAATTTATGTTGTATTTTTTAAATTTGAGCCGAAAATACACTCGCATTTGAGTCTATTCTGATGAAATAAATTTGAGTTAAAGAAGATTAATAAAAACAACGTAATTTAATACCATGTGAATAAAATTATAATCTATTTACGATTACGAATCCGAGGAGTCCCCTGGTGTCCCGGGTGCGCATTCTACCCCGTTGTGGATTTTAGCCCCTAAATTTCGATTTTTGCGCAATAATTCGAAAAATATTGATCGTAACGCAATTGTAGTTGTATGCTTACGTAAACTGTATCAAATTTATCGTCGAATAAGATTTCAACGAAATTTCCAAGTTGAAGGGGGGTGGAGCTATGATGGTTTGAAGAGGAGGGGTTTTGGAGCATGTTTGAAATGAGCATGTAAACAATATCAGAGGAATTACGAAAGCGCTCAATACGTAATAGTAGCCTACCTTTGTGAATATTCCTCTTCCTAAAATTCCTTTTTCGAAATTATTTGATTATTACAAATGAAAAATGAAAGTGCCACTGTATTACTTACAAGGGAACTCCTTGAGGTGTCTGGTTCGGATTTGATCGTGAGTCGGATTTTTGAAAAGAGCATGTTAAAAAATCTCCAAAACCAAAATTTTAGCTGCCCAAGTTGACTTTTCGATTTTTTGAAATTTCCATTAAAAATAAAGAATAAAAAAAAAAAAACGAAATATAATTTTAAATTACGAAAGAAATGTTTTATCCCTAATTCGAACCCGCGGAATCCGAAAATCGCATCGGCGAACCGCTATGGAGCCTCCAGCGCGATTTTCATTTTTCTCCAGGAACTTTGAAATGCTCCAGAAGGCGTCCGTTTGAGATTGGGCAGCTAATAACTTGGTTCTCCCTTATTTTCAACTTACCGAACCGACTTAACCACATTTCCGGAAAATTCCAGCCGGACACCTCGAGTAGGTTTTTCTGGACAAGTTTTTTCATAGCAAAGCATTATGAAATAAAAAAAAAAGTTTTTCGTCTACGCATATCGAAAACGACTGAAAAATAGTATTCGCCCTAATTCAAACCCGCTGAATCCGAATTAAAAAAAATGATTTAAATATCTTTGCACGTAATATAACATTGTAAATCAGTATTATGTAGATTTGTATGAATTATTTCCATCAAAATTTCAAGATATCTCATTAAATCTTTGATTTATAGCGACTGTGTCGAGTTCGAACTGACTATTTGTTCTTAATTGGTGATTTTGTTTTCTGTCGACTCATTTTCATTGTTGTTTTTTGACAACGGTTATTTCGAATGTGATTTTTCTCAGCAAAGTCTAATTTTCGACGTATTTTCCTTGTAACAATCCACAAACAATACGTGAAATACGTTGGATCATACTCGTAAGTATCAACCGATAAAAATTCATCGACAAGTACACTTTTTATTGAGCTATTAATGCTATTATAACACAATCTTAACATTTACTCATCTATGTTAATTTCGAGTATATTTAACGCGAAATATTTCCTTTCACATGTAGTAAATGGATTTCCACCGATTATTTCTAACCTGTCGTAATTGTACATCATCTCATGCAGGATCTTCCACACCTCCATAGCGGTGTCAACAATCAATGCTTTCAGTGAAGCCTTGTTTCGATTTTTTCTCCGAATAGGAATACATTTCAAAAGCACTACTCTATTTTTACGGATACTAAGGAAATAGTCGGCGATTATTTCCCAGCGTTTTCGGCGCGAATATTTTTTATACTCAGCATAAGTGTGGACGGATGTTATATATCCTCTCCTCTCCACATCTTGAAATCGGTTTCTTATGGATATAAGCGAGTACGCTGGTTTACATTTTCTTTGTTCTTCTTTCTAGAAAATTTTCACACATAATGTCATCAAACAACGAATATTGAACGTAGGCTATTCATTAATAGTATGAAAACGAAAAAGCCGTTTAGAACCAATTGAACGTGGTCGTGTGATTCGTGAGTCAATAACGAATTTCAAGCGTCTATTATGCTCATGCACACTTTCAGGTTACTTGAAGAGAAGCCAAAACAACACTATTGAACTGTTGAATAGTGATGATTTCGTACTATTTCGCACATATGTTGAAAGAAAGTTCTACGAACTCGAGACTGAGCTTTCCAAGAGCACACGGAACGTCATACACATTGTTCATCGAAAGCGGGGAGTCGTACGAAATAGATCACGAAGATAAGCCAGATTCCAGCCATTCAGAAATCGTTGAATGACGAAAGTATCATAGGAAAATACATGAACGTGAATGCATTCAACATGGCGTCATTCGTCGTTGACTGAATTTAGTAATCACTGAATTGAAATAATCGAGCAAAATTTAATACTTACGAGTTTCGTGATATTCCTTTCGAGCTCGTTTATTGTTTTGTCTAGCATTTCCCATTTTAGTCTATAATAGTCATCTAGCAGATCCTAGAAACAAGAATTCGTAATAGGAATTCCATAGAAAGAAAAAATGAAAAAATATCAAACGCTTTTCATTCCCTTGTAATTTACGAATTTCCAAATTGCTAGAGTAGCGCGTTCGCATAAAATTGACTCCGCGAGCGCATAGTAGGAAAGAGGTGGCGCGTTCGAGGTATCGGTATCAGCATTTAGAGTTGACACAGAACGTGAGGCTTAAATTACTCGAAATTTGTCGCGACGTCCTGCGAATTTTTTCACAATTCTAAACGAAAACTTCACGCTTTTTCCTACGGTTTGATCAGACTTTTTCTCCCACGTTTCTTTCTGGAGATAATATTCCATTATATTGTCGCAATAAATTTCGGGTAATTTGGCCCTGTTCATAACTCGTAAACCCGTAATAATGTGCGGTATTAATTTAAAAAAAACAGTATTTCTTGTAATAGTTGGTAGGGATGCCTAGATTAATGTCGAAAATATTAATAATAGTTGTATAATACTCGGAGTATTATAATTCAGTTTATTAAATAGGAATTAATTATCCGAATTACATCTACATTCGCATGCATCTAAAACATGCGTGACGAGGAGCTAGGATTTTCGTGATGTCCTGTGACGTCATTTTTTTCAAGTCAAATTTTGGTTGATAAAGCCGGATGATTGTGAATGGCACAGCGGCTAAATGCACCGACTCCGCGTGATGGGCGTAATCACAAATTCAAAAAAAATTAATGTAAAAGCATAAATTTATGCACAAAAAGTCAAAAACAGCTCAACTAAGCACATAATAAAACAACGTCTCTCGTCATTTCCGGCTCCGGCTCAAACTCAAAAAAAAGAATAGTATGTGCATTATGCACACAGCGATTCAACTTCCATTTGGAGTATTTCACTCATTTAGAAGACTCTCATCAAACTAAAATTAATGGAAAAACACGTCATTCACGCTAAGCTGATGCAGAGCAGAGAGCACAGCACTTATTTGATAAGCAACGTCTTATCAACAAATGAATCCGTGTGAAGTACGTATTTGTTCAAATGTACTTGACACATCAACGAGATGCGTTCTCTACAGCCGAAACAATCAAGAAAACCAGTACTTCATGTGAAGAAAAGAATCAATAATTTCGAAAAAGTTGATCTAAATTAATCGAACTTACATAATTTATTTTCTTTATCGTACTGGTCCAACTGACGTTACTGTTGTTGCGTGGTTGTATGTTTCTTTCCCCGCTTGTCACTGGCAAACCTATGTAGGATTTATACATGTAATACCATTGTTTAAGCAATAAAACCTCTCAAAGAGTATTATATCTATAATAAGGTACTACCCTACCATACGATAAACGTTAACACGTAATTTCGTAGAAACATGCCTTTTTCAAACTCTTCCGTTTGAATGGTTTATTTTTGTTTTGGGTTTTTATACAGGGTGTTTCGGGGTAAAAGTAAGCCTTCAACCCAGAAACCGTGCAACATAAACTGAGTCTATGTATGCATGTTTGCCTAACCCCCGGGCCGCAGGGGCAGCGGCATACTCTTCCAAAAAAAATTTTTTTCATTTTTGTTAACTGATTTTGAATAATTATACCTCAATTACTAAAATAGATAAAAATATGAGGTTTGTTCTGGGAGAATGATAATTTTATCTAGATTATTCTAGTGTGGATGATTTTTGTGTGAGGTTAATATTCAAGGTTGTAAATGACAAATTAAAGAAGAAAACGCGTTTCAAATGTGAAATTTTTATCATTTT